>JASDQU010227191.1:0-12404 GCA_032191745.1 Picea mariana | reverse complement strand
GTACTTTGATCCTGTATATAATATTACTCAATTTATTCTCTGAAACTCCTCCAAGTTTCACTCCTTGAATCCTCCCCAAAGAGAATTTATAGAAATAATGGTAGACTTTATTCAATTCTGGTCTATTCAAGAGACCTAACTTGTACAGAATGCCCCGTGCTCAATATTTAACATCCGATTATGAAACTTGCACACAAGAAACTATAGCCCGTACTATTTCCAATTAAATTTTTCTCATGTAATTTGGATTCACGATGAAGAAGTTATGACTATTTTACCCGGAACACCTGTTTATTGACTAGCTTCAGGACTGGTCACAAACCCTATCTTCCACAGAGTGTATCTCCATAATTGTAGCGAATCAAGAGATGAAATTTTTACCAAAGGTACCTTGATATGTCTTCTCAATACCATAGTCATTTCACCATCTGAATCATTCTAGAAAAATAGTTATAGAAAAAATGGTAAGATGACCTGAAAATAACATACCTTAGAACACATCACCAAAAGACTTCATCCTCCCTTGAAATCCGACATTCTTTACTTCTTATTTCCTTTGAAATTCGAATTGTATCAAAATGAATGTATAATGATGTTTATTTATACCATTTATGTCACTTCATTTTAACATTAGGGCTGACCTGACACTTTCTTATTTTGTAATTCTTTTCTTTAAATATCTTCAGGGCCTACATGTACTTCCTTCTTCAATTCACTTTGTCATCTTCAAAAATTCATTTCTCTTCAACCATGAGGATCCACATGACGTGCCACATACCACCGGAAAAAACATGATGTATACTATCCATTCATGGGTGTTGTATATGCATGTGCATTATCGTTCATGTCCAAATACCTTTATCAATATTGCGGTCCAAAACCCATGACTAGGGTTGACATCAATGACAACAACCAATCTTCCAACAATAGTAGCAAGGTTTGGCATCGTGAGGGAGATTGTCACTGACCATGGTAGTCACTTTTAGAAAAAAATGATGTTTGAGTTAACATCAAATCTTTGGTTGAGGCAAGATCATTCATCACCCTACTACCCATAAGTGAATGGTCAAGTAGAAGCTGTGAATATGTCCCTCGAGACTATTCTGCAATGAACGATCAATTCTGCCAACTCTAATTGGCATTTGATGTTGTACTCGACATTCTGGTCCTACCGAATGTCTATAAAGATTGCCACCATTTTCTCACCTTTTCAAATCATTTATGGGATGGAAGTAGTCTTTACAATAGAGTGTCACATCCCATCTCTAAAGTTGGTAGTACAGTTATTTCCAGACACTTCAATGCTTGAGGAACACTTATTATATCTCGAGCAGCTCGATGAGAAACATCGTGATGCATCCTTATCTAATGAGGGTCACAAGCAATGATTCAAGTGTCAATATGATCATTTCATTCATCCTTGGATTTTCTCCTAAGGCGACCTTGTCCTAGTCTATGACCAAGATAAGGATCCCCTAGGGGCAAGCAAGTTCAAACCCATGTGGTTCAGACCTTTCATTGCGAAGGAAGTCTTAAAGAAGGGCGCTTATTGTCTCGTTGAATGTGAGGGAAAACCTTTGGCGGACCCTAGAAATGGGCTCTACCTCAAGAAGTATTACTCGTAGGTTGGTCACCTTGGGTGACTTCTTGTACATATGTATAGTTCTTATACAATTAGTTTTTTGTCTTTTTGTCCTATGGACGTGTCATTATTTATGTCATATTTTCATTGTGGAAGATGTCAAGTGAATCAGAGGTGTTCGTTGGGTTCGAGGATGGTGCTATCTGACACACTCAGAGGCTTGCTTTTGCAACTTGGGTGATTTTTATGCCTCAAGGATAGTTGTTTTCTTCTGGAGGTATATGTTTAGGTCAGGCCACAAACAATGTCGTCGAATACAACGCAGTAATAGAGTTACTTTGTGACGCTTTGTCACATGGTATCTCTCACCTCCAGGTCTACTTAGATGCTCAATTGGTTGTGTCCTAGTTGAATGGGGCTTACCATGTTTATGATCCTAATATACACCGATGATTCCTTAGGGTACATCTCTTAGAACAATGCTTTTATTACATTATGTATATGCATGTTCCTAGGAGATTGAATCAAATGACTCATACTCTAGCTAATCAAGTATTATATTGGCATATTTCACACGCATAAAAGAAGCCCACACATACACATGTACATACATTGTAAAAAATGTGATCCATAAGATATAAAAGATGTAAATACACATATATATCAAAAGTCTCAGAGTGCATAGGTGGGCACAAGCGCCTCAAAAAATACATATCCGGCATACATCATGGGGCTTTTCCCCTCAAAATTATATAAAAGTGTTCCCTCATCATGTAATTGGTCCATCCTAGCTAAGCACGAGGCATGCTGGCCCTACCATACTGAAAGATGACGTTCGCTAAATGTCGGAAGAGTTGGACCTAGGTTCGTGGCACCCCAACTATGTGAGGTTACATCAATGGCGGGAGATCCTCGATCTTGGCCATGGGAACCACACGAGTGAGTGCAGTGAGGTTCTACTCCACCCATCTCAAAACACTCTCAGCCTCTCGAGCTGGAGGTCCCCCTGATGATATTGTTGTTGGTCCAATGGTTGTGGCTAGTACTACCTCTGGTCGAGGACGCTACCTGGTCCTCGAGAAGTTTGTTTGACGCATTGGTCCCACATCTGTACATAATAGATACATATTTTTCAGATACTCTGGTTCACATAAAAATTATATATATTAAAAAGAAACTAAAAATTAATCAACTTTTAAAATAAACGTACCCATCTCTCCTCTCTCAACTCCAGGAGGTACGGTCATGTCTAGATCCCTAGAAAATTTGATCCCGGCGTAGGGGTAGTACTCTATCACTGGAATTTGTTGTTCCCACCAGTCAAAAAATGCATAATTAAAGGCCTCTATGGTCCTTCCTCCCCCCTTTCATGGTAGAAACGCTAACCATCTACACACTATTGGGAGCGAGGCCACATGCTCCCACACTATCTCTCATGGACTAAGATTGGGTACCCTCTCAAAGAAGAATGAACATAAAATGGTACCAAATATGAAGTTTTTGTTTCTCCATCTATTACACTCAGTGAGTTGTCTCTTCATGTAGTCAAGCATGGTCGTGCTCTAGTCGAACAATCATGCATTTAAGCACTGCACTATACAATGCATATGCACCCAGGAGGCCTGATGTAAGGTCACAGATCCAATGATCCACCCAATAAGTAAAACTATAACCTTTAGTGATAGGTTGGTAATCTTGTGGATTGGAACCTGAGAACCTACTTTCTTAGTGTCGACCTTGCAATACATTCTAATTAGCTCGACAATATTGTGGGGCCCAGGGGGAAATGCACACAAGTTGACTGGTTCCGCTCTCCTTGAGAGGCCAGTCAGAAAGTAGATATCCTCACTCATTGGAGTCAAAGACTTCCACTCAAGTATAAAGCCTCAATGTTGGGGTTCCAATAATCCACCAAGGCATTCAACATCCTGGGTTGTGCCCTCATGAATGGACACCGGTTGAACTTCCATAACCCGCATTGTCTCAATGCAGCCATAGTTGCAAGGTCCTCATTGATTCATATTTTATGAGAAGAAAAAAATGAATACATATTA
Source organism: Picea mariana (assembly GCA_032191745.1). Taxonomy (NCBI): domain Eukaryota; kingdom Viridiplantae; phylum Streptophyta; class Pinopsida; order Pinales; family Pinaceae; genus Picea; species Picea mariana. The sequence goes on along the minus strand of JASDQU010227191.1, from coordinate 8,768 downwards.
TTAACATGTTCTTAATGAAATAACAGAGATACATTAAAACTAGTTTTCTATTCAATAAGTAAGCTGAAACTGTAAAAATGTAGTGGAAACAAGCTTGTTGGAATGGTGGCGGCTTATCTCTGAGAAGATATGTGACGATTGCACTCATTCACAAGAATATGATTACAATGATGCTCTGAAGGAATTTTTACAATAAACAGGAAATCCAAAAACCCTAGACATCTAAAAATCTAACCCTAGGAGATGAAGCGCCAAAAGTCATGTGGGCCACATCTGGGTAAGTTAGTACATCAACTTCCCGAGGTCATAACTTTTGCATACGATCTTCGTTTTAGGCATATGATAGCCCATTGGAAAGGTATTGTCGAGGAGATTCGTCTTGGGAGATCAATCATGCCTTTGGTTATAATTAAAAATCTATATCCTGAAAAACCTTCATTTAGGCCCTCAAAATGGCCCCGAAAGTTAAAACTACTAAAAATAGTAAATTGCCAAAATTGTCAGAAAATTGTTTTGAGTCAGTTGGAAAAGGTGGGTGGCCACCGATATCCACCTTGATTAATCCCCCCTCCTTAGGAATCAATGGTCTCCATTGCGTTGATTTCCCTCATCAGATGAGGAAATTTCTGTTGAATTTGGCCCTAGGTGAACCACTTGCCTTGGTACAGGAGCTGCTCTGCTTTGATGACTCGATAAAGCTAGATCCTTTGTTATTGAGTGTCCTTGATATCTCTGTGTACAATATGATCGCTAGATTCCTTTTGTATGCTGTCGAGATTGAGCTATGTTGGTTTTATTTTCTCTACTATGTCTGAGGTGTCCAATAATGGTGGGAAATAAGAGGGAAGGAGATCCATGTTGAACACTGGGTGTAGGCCAAGGAAAGGAGGAATGTTGATCTAAAAATCATTATCTCCCATGGCCTTGGTGATGGTATACGGCCCATAACGAAGTGGGTGAAGCTTCCGTTGGGGACCTGTAAGGCATTTTTTCTACAAGTGCAACCAAACTTTGTCGCCCACCTGAAACTTATGTGGCACTCGATGTTGATCATGGCACTGCTTGTACTTGTCATTGGAATTCTGTAGGATATCCTAAACCTCTTGGTGGATGTGCTGGATCCACTCAATGAACTGGGTGGCTTTATCACCTTCATTTGGAGAGGGAGATGAGTTGGTCGAGGTGACCGCAAGGGGAAGTGAAACATCTATGGGACCCAATGGTTGGAATCCCAACCCCACCTGAAAGGGGTCGTGGCCAGTTGAGCTATGCAGATCTTGTTTGTAGCTATGTTGGACATAGGGAAGGCTCTCATCCCATGTGTGAGGGTGCCTTTAATTATACATGTGAAGGATATGCACAATCATTCGATTTACGACCTCGGTTTGGCCATCTATCTGGGGGTGGAAGGCCATGGATTTTGTGAGCTTGGTGTCCAGTAGTGACCAGAGGCTCAACCATAATGTGATGAGAAATCGATTGTCTTGATCAGAGATAATCGTTTGTGGGATTCCAAAATGTACCCAGACTCGTTCAAAGAAGATATTGGCAGTGGCCTCTGCTGTGATGTTCTTCTTGCAGGAAACCAAAATTTCCATCTTAGAAAAGAAATCAACAACCACAAAAACACATTCATTTCCCCACTTGGTGGACGGGAGACCCGACATGTAGTCCATTAAGATGGATTCCCATGGCCTTTAAGGAGTAGGAAGAGGGGTGTACAGGCCCTATTTCTTAGTGGTCGTTTTGGCAATAGCACAAGAAGTGCAGGACCTAATATACTTGTTGAACTCCTGTCGAAGTTTCGGAAAGTAGAAATGTTTCTATAGCATTGCCACTATCTTTTAGATGTCAAAGTGTCCTGCCACCTGAATGTAGTGGGATTCCCATATCAGCTTCACTCGATCACTTGATGGAACACAAATATGTCCCAGACGACACAAAAACCCATCCTGAAGATGTAAATTATCGACAACCTCATGTGCACACAACATTTGGTAGGTGGTGGCGAAGTTCGAGTCTGTCTCATAGAGTTGGGGCCATCTAGAGGTCTCATGTCCATAGGAGTCTAGCACCATGGTGAGTGTCGTGACTGGMAGTCTGCTGAGGCAATAAACGATGTGATTGGTGCTTCTTTTTTTATACTTGATGTTGAKGTGCAATTKTTGCAAGTATGTGGACCACTTCTAATGGAGATCATTCTGCAATTTTCCTTGTGTCTGCATGAACTGGAGTGGATTATGATCAGTGTGGATGAATTTCTCCTTCCCAAGAATTTAATGTCTCCACTGGTGGTAGGCTTTCACAATGGAGTACATTTCTTTGTTGTAAGTAGGGTRCTTATGGAAAACATTTGATAGTGTCTCACTATGAGGTCGTGCTGAGTGAGAACGGCACCCAATGCATAGTCTGAAGCATCTGTCTTGATCTCAAATGGTTGTTGCAGGTCTGGTAGTGAAAGTAMTAGGGTTTAGCACAATCATTGCTTCAAATCATAGAATGCTTGTTGTTGGGACCCACCCCACGCAATTTTCTCCTTACCACCACCCCTAGTTATTTGGCTAAGGGCCCATGCAATATGGGAGAATCCCAACACGAACCTGCGGTAGAAATTGGCAAGGCCCAAGAAGCTCCAAAGCTTAATGAGTGTGGTTGGGGATGGTCAGTCATAGATGACTTGGATCTTGGTTGGATCCACATGTACGCCATGCTGATCAATTATGTAGCCCAGGTAATGGACCCTGTCCATTTCAAAGGATCATTTTTCCAAGTTGGCATATAGCTTGTGCTGCCATAGGGTGTGTAGAACCTGCTGAATATGTTGCAATTGTTTGGCCCGAGTCTTTCTATAAATGAGAATGTCATCTGGATACACCACTACAAAAGTATTGGTGAATGGTCACAAGATATCGTCCATCATCCTCATGAAAGTGGCTAGAGCATTTGTCAAACCAAAGGGCATGACCAACCATTCAAAAAGGCCTTCCTTTGACTTTAAGGCAGTTTTCCATACATATGTATGTTCTATCGGGACATAGTGGTAGCCAGACTTCAGATCAATGTTACTGAAGTATTTGGCCCTTGTAAGTTGATCAAGGAGGTTGTCGATTCAGGGAATTGAGTATCAATTTCTGACTTTGATTTTATTCAGATACCGGTAATCAAAGTAGAGTCATCAGGTTCCATCTTTCTTTTGTACCAGCATGATTAGGCTCCCGCAAGGTGATGATATAGGATGGATGTGCCCCTTGTGGAAAAGTTCTTGGATATGTCTCTTGATCTCCTCATTCTCTAATAGAGAGCAGCGATAGAATAGCCCATTGAGAAGCAGTACATCGAGGGTCAGATCGATGGGGTGCTTGACCTAGCAGTGCAGAGGTACCCCAGTAGGAGAGGAGAAGATATCTGAGTATTCTTCCATGACCTTATATACTTTCTTCTGCTGTGTGGAGAGGTTGGCCGTAGAGACCCTGGATGTGGTTGTGATATTTCTCTTATTCTGAGAGAGAATCATGAAGAAGACAAAATTCCCCATCTAAAAGATGAACTTCATTAATTACTTAGCAAAGATCAAGGAAATAGCACTAGGTGGGACTGCCTCAGGTATCCTCTACAATTTCCTGTTCAAAGTAATAATAACACTACGAGGCTTAGACTCATATACAACATGATGTTTCGATAAATAAGGTTGGACCAAAATAACATCAAAAACTTTGAGAGGAGCAACATCACACAATACCTTGTCTTTGAAGGGCTTGATGTCGTATGACAGTCACCACTGTTGGATGACGCGGAGATCGCTTCCTTGGCGGAGCCATCCAATGGTGTAGAGTTGTGGGTGCGGTGTTGTTAATAGGTCCAGATGCTTGACAAACTCTACTGATTTGAGGTTCTTCTAGCTACTGCTATCCATGATGAAGTGTAGCGAGGCGCCCTTTACCCACATCTATGAATGGAAGAAGCATTCTCCTTCTTCTGTCTCATATGGTTCACCAGGCTGGAGCTTGGTGGTAGCAACGGTGGCACTGGGTTTTGCATCAATGATACATCTTCCCCTTTCTATTTCTAGCTCAGATCTTGAACCCACATCTGATTTAAAGGCTTTCACTTAGGCCACCAGTGACTACTTTGAGAAGCAGAGAACTGTGTTATGCCAAGGGCTCTTATGGAAGTTGTAGCTCTTCCCGATATCTTTCTTTGTCTTTTCGGTGTCCTTCTTTGCTTGCGTCTTGGACTGGTTGTCTTGATACTTTCCATATTTTCTTTGTCCTTTGTTCTGTGGGTTGGGGCCACCCTTTCCCAGATTTTGTTGTGAGGGTTTCCCAGGCCCAAATTGTTGTGTCTTTTGTTTGAGCTTCTACTCGATTTTGACAACATATCGATAGGCCGCGCCCAATGCTAAGATGTCCAAAAATTCCATTTCATTCTGGATGTATCTATGAAGAGCATTGTGATACTTGAGCACAATATATCTCTCTGAATCTTTGTTTCCTATCTTGGTGTGCAAGGTATGAAATATATTTGTGAAATCTGGCACTGCTTGGTCTCTTTCTTGCCGCAGTGTGGCCCATTTGGTATACAAGTCGTCATAACTTTGATTGGGTAGTATTGTTCCTTAATAGAATCCATGAAGGCTTCCCAGGTGGCCATGAATGTAAATAATGAGGGTTCCTCTATTTCCTTTTTCTCACAAAAATTTTCCCACCAATCTTTGACATGGGGAACATCTTTGAGGAGCGCAAAAGTAATCTTTTCTCCATTCGAAAAGTTATGGACAAAAAAATAAACTTCTAGTAGATTCAACCACTTGTCTACAACATATGCATCTATATGACCTTCAAATATAGGAATATCAAAGTTTATGTGTACCTTAAAGGGGATGGTGCCTCCGCTCAAAGAAGATGCGTCACCTATTGGTAACCGCCGAAGGATTTGTGCGAAACTATCCATCATCTCATTCCTTTGTTGCATGAGGGATTCTTCAATCAATAGTTTGAAAGCATATCCTATCCAATCATATTTATTTTCTCTTGCCATGAGAGGTCACGTAGGCATGCGAGAGATTTTGTCCTCAAGAGAAACAAGCTCGAGACCCAACTCTTTGTACTCTAACCTCGTTGGGGACATGCATTAAGACGACAAGGAGAAGACCTCTCTGATACCACTGATCTTGATTTTATCAGAAGAACGAAATGACTATAGATTATTAATAGGTGCTTAATGAAATAACAAAGATACAGTAAAATCAGTTTTCTATTCAATATGGAAATAAGATGAAACTGTAAAAATGCAGCGGAAACAAGCTTGCTGGAATGGTGGTGGCTTATCTTTGAGAAGAGATCTGACGGCTGCACTCATTCACAAGAAGATGATTATAATGAGTCTTTGAAGGCATTTTTACAATTAAAAAGAATTCCAAAAACCCTATACATCCAAAAACCTAACCCTAGGAAATGAATTTCCAAAATTCATGTGGGCCCCGTCTGGGTAAGTTAGTGCATCAACTTCCCGAGGTCATAACTTTTGCATACGATCTTTGTTTTAGGCGTATGATAGCTCGTTGGAAAGGTATCATCGAGGAGATTCATTTTGGGGGCTCAATAATTCCTTAGGTTATTTTTGATAATATCTATCCCAAAAAACCTTAATTTAGGCCCTCAAAATGGCCCTGAAAGTTAAAACTGCTAAAAATAGTAAATTTGCAAAATTGTCAGAAAATTGTTTTGAGCCAGCTGGAAAAGTTGGTTGGCCACCGAAATCAACATGAATCACTCATCGACCAAGATATCAATGTCCTCGTGCTCCCTCTCTCTCCAGTGGACATACATCTTGTTACATGACAAGTTCTTGGGGGGAGCTAGCTCTTTCTTTTCATTTTTTCTATGTTATTGAGGGTGTACGCGGGTTGTATTGGACACAGTCACATATGCACGTGGGTATATTTTTTTCTTCCCACGGGTTGTCCTTGGACAACCCGCGTACACGTATGTTCTCCTTTTCTAAATGGGCAAGCCCCCCCAAAAAACAAAAGAAATGCATAAAGGAATTATGGAAATGCAAGAGGGTTAGTTTGTACTTACTTGGTCCGGGCGAAAGTTCGTTTTGTACTCTGAAGCTCCTGGAATCAACTCTTTTAGCAAAGGGGTATTTTGAGATTTTTGGTTAATTCTCAATTTGCAATGGTGAAAATGAGCTGGAAGCTTCTATTTATAGACTTTTTTTCCACTTTTTCGAACCCTTATGTCATTTTTTTGGATTGAAAATCATTTAACATGGTTCTTGAGTTTCTCATTGGATGTTATGATACACTTCACTTTTGGTTTAGAAAACTTTTTGGGAGATGGGTCACTTTTAAACATTCTTTGGTAAAAGTCGTTTTTCCAACTTTTTGAATTTAAGTTAGGATTCCACCTCCAYGTTTTTCATCTCATTATCTTTTCCGCTTTTCCATAGGATCGATCGCACTGAATTGTGACACAGAACCRTCACTGYTGCTTTAGAAGTGTCTTAATTTAGTGGTAGAGCCTACCTCTGCATGGATGCCCTAGGTAGATCCTGGTTCCATTTTGGTGTCCATGTTGTTGTTAATGACTTTAGGCTTGTGATTCCTTGTTAGTCATGTCATGATTAAGAGATTGAACCTCATACGYCTTATGCATCATCACTCTTGGCCTCGCCCTCARGACTCCCAGAAAATGAGTCGTCTTTAAGCCCTTTTCAGACTCTCTAAACATGAAAATATTGTCGAGCGATCTTGTTGTCCTTCATGCTCTCCAAACTAAAACTTGAAGGCACATMTGTTCGGCGGTAGTTTACCCATTTTTCGGTMTAKATGGTCAATTGTACGAACAAAGGTATACTCTAGGCACTTCAGTTCGCTAGAAGAGTATTCTTAGGTATAATTTTAACCCTTTTTCAAGCTCGAGGAACTAAATTTACGAAAAAGGAGCCCCCATGGAGTCCATAGTTAAGCTCTTTTCAGACTCACTAAAATTGAAAATATCGTCGAGTGACCTTATTCCTTCACACTTGTTAAAATGGTCCAAAAGAAAATTCCCAATGGAGTCCATAGTTAAGCTCTCTTCAAACTCCTTAAAATTGAAAAGATCATTGAGTGACCTTGTTCTTTCACACTTGTTAATTGGTTCAGAAAAACATCTACTGGCATGAGTTTACCCCTTTTTTTGGCCCATAGATTAAGGAGGGAAAAGGTACACCTCGAGAGATTCATCTCACCGAGAGATTTCTCCTCAGTAGATTTTATACGTTTTCGGGCTAAGGAGACTAAATCTAGAAAAAGGCTGGGAGTCCATAGTTAAGCTCTTTTCAGACTCCTTAAAATTGAAAATTTTGTTGAGTGATATTTTCTTTTTCACACTCATTAAAATGGTTTTGAATAGACATATTTTCAGTGCTAGTTTACCCCTTTTTCGAACCGACTAGACTACCTTCTAAAAAGGTACCCTACCATAGTCTTATTTTATGTTTTTTTAGACTCTTTAAAAGTGAAAAATCGCCGAGATTACCTTCTTTGCGCTCGTTAAAATTACATTGAAGGGGGTTTTCATCATGTCTTATTAATCACATTTTCATCCCTTTGTATTTGGCCTAATGTCGACTCCATTTTGATCTCAACTAAGCCTTTGAAGCATGCCTTATACGCAAGCCTTGTAGCAATTTTCCTCTGCATCTTGACACCTTGACCCATGGAGGAATTTTCCCGAGTGTCCTTTTCCTGCACATGTTTCCTTGCTCTAAGAATTAGTGTGTTCCTTGCGCTTGGAACTAGTATGCTTGTCACACTCATTCCTCCTTTGTAACGTAGCATTATTTTACTCTTTTTCAAGCTCTTCAAAAATATTGAAAAAGACAAAAAAACCAAATAAGTTATGCTATAGTGGGAAAACCCCCCTATGGACTACACTAGGATTCAACATGTAGGAAAATCTAACCGTCTAAAATTATCGTACTTTTTATAACTACCCCGAATATACCCCAAATTCATGTATGAAATACAAAGTGAAAAGATCTGGTAACTTTACCTTTTATTCTGTGTTCGGTGTCAATCCTTTCACGTTCGATAGCTCCACTGGCTACAAGCCTCCTCCCAAGGTTGGCCTGCATTCACAAACAGATAAACAGGGAACTAAAAACATGCATCTCATATATAAATCACGGGTTAGATGTTAGAATAAAGCATAAATCAAATACAAATATTTGAGACATCATATTTCGGGACAGAAAAAGTATTCATTTTATTGATATCACAATGTTTACTTACAATGAGATTGACGACTGCTCATGGAACCTGGTCCTGACTCCTATTCACCAAGATCCAAATGCACTTCCACGTATCTATCTCCTCTCAACTTCTCTATAGGGAATGTAATAGGCTTATGATGAAGGAAAGAGGCAAGAATGGGAAATTATGGTACAAATCTCACAAGGTGGCTACAAATTCTTGGGACAAGGAGGGGATGTGAAACGGGCAGAGTTTCATTGTTCTTATGCTTGGAATTTGAATGAGACCCCAAAACCTCCTTTTATATGACAAAAGGATGGTTATTCGGTTGGTGATAGGCTATAGGCGGTGGGATAGTTGGGAAACTACCCAATAGCCCGTAATCTCAACGAATTCCTTGCAACTTTTTAATTTTTACAACTTCTGTGAGTATACGCTGGCTGTAGTGGTGAAACTAGCATACGTATGCAAGATTTATTGGTGCATCAAGAATGTGTACATGGGAAGTAGTGGTGCAAGGCACGTA
>JASDQU010227189.1:3478-15609 GCA_032191745.1 Picea mariana | reverse complement strand
CTTAGTATTTATTGCCTCAAACTTAGCTTTTGTTGAATCCATCATCTCTTGTAGTTCATGTTTTGTTACTATCTTATTTTGTAAATCATTTATGTCCCTATGCATTTCTTCACCTTCATCAAGATTCCATGTGGGATTGTCTGGAGGCTTATTAGGTGTAGAAGTTCCCTTTTTGGGTGGCATGTTGGCTAGGTATCACTTTTGATCCTTGATTTTGAGGTGGTTCTGCTAGACAATCTTTCTTCTGTTGTATCTCCAAAGTTTCAGCCCTTATGGGTATGAAAATTTCTTTTTTGTAGTTCTCTGATATCTCTTCTCTGCAATGCCACAGGTCTGATCAAAATTGGATGTGGCAAATGGAATTTACGGTAACTTCCCCACAACTTGTTGATTTTTGGCCTTTGCAGGAGATCTCACTTGTATAGAGTGCCCCACACAAAATGATTGATATAAAATTCTGAAATTCATACCAGAAATAATACAGACTGTCCACTATCCAATGCAACTAGTCTCACTCAATTTAGATACTCTAGAAAGAAGTTATGATTGTTTTACCTAGAGCACATTATTGTGACTAGTCAATAGGACTAATCAGATACCCTATCTTCCATAGGGTGTATATGAAAATGTACGATGACCCAAAATATGAAATTTTTACCAAAAATACCTTACTAATTTATGTAAATAGCCTCTAGAGTTCAAGGTCTGAAAAGTTACATAAAAAAATTTATAACGAAAATTCCACAATGACTCAGTTCAGGATGATTCCAGAATCCTATCTTGCACAGGTTGTATCTTTGAAAGTATAAGGCCTCAGGAGCTGAAATTGTAACCCAACATACCTTGCGTTGTCTATGAAACATTGTAGAAAAAAGATATAGCGAAAATTCCATGGTGTCTCAGATGTAGCAAGGAAACCCCAAGACCTTGAGCTCTAATACCATATGTTAAGAACCAAATATCAATATAGCATATAAAACCTTATAATAAGTACTCAATGCCTTGAAAAAGAGAGAAATTCAGATAATAAGCCTCTTCGAGGGGGAAACCTCCTTATGCCCACATAAATGTACAATTACAAGATGATTCCAAATGAAAATGTCTCCTTGGTATATATAGGAGAGTAGGTGGTATAATTACAACTAATGGAATAAAGTCGACATAAATAAAATAACATTACTAATGTAATGTGCCCCAATTAAGGGGTAATGAGCCACTATTTAGGGCTTAACAAATCAAGAGCCTTGTGAAGGCTATTGTGAGCACTCCTGAAACAACTCAAAGTTTCTGAAGTCCCTAGCTAAGAGATTCCTAACAAACCAAGTGCACTAGAAGCTCGGATAAATAAATGGTACATCCTGAGGGACTGTGAGGAATGAAGGGGGTACATTCCTCAGGTTATGCAGGTTTTGGGGAAGAGAGAGAAATGGTGAATTTGAACTGTTGTACTAGTAGATCCTGTTTTTGGATTGTTGAGCATGGATACTAGAAAACCAAAGGGTTAGATCTCCTTGTGGACTCATAGCCTTAGATTGGGGGTCTCCTATTGTTTAGATTTGGAGCAACAATTACTATGGCTGGGAGGTTCATCCTTCGTATTAAATCATCTGGATTATATTTTTAAACATGTAAGTCCTTGTTGTGTTTATTATGATTATTCTACTGTGTAAATGTTTTATTGAATGTTGGGTATTTGTTGTGTGCTTGCTGCATGCATTCATGAATTTATATATGTTGTTAGAAGCATGGATAAATAAATATCTTGTTTTGTTGTAATGTTTATAGGCCTACTTCCCCTTGGTTCTCTTTTAAATGTATGGGGATGTTTTTAAATTCATTTTTAGTAAGCTATGTTATTTCCACAATGACGAGACTTAGCTTGGATTTTGGGTACGTTACAAAGCCGAGGTTATAATTTATCCAAATCAAAAGTAATGAGGTGCAATTCAGAAGGGTCAATTGCCTCCAATGTGGATAGAAATAATTTCCTTTATGAAGGGAAGGTTTGCAAGACCATGAGTACATACATGACTGTAGGGGATTGAGCCAAGTCATTCACAAGGCTATAGCTATGTGCAACCCTGACATGTTGGTTATGAGTAGTGTGTCGAAGAAGTTTTTTCGGTACACATGGGGTAGGGTCACAACTAGGATGTGGGATCATCAAAGGGGGACATGTCAGTAATTGGGGTGCATCTAACATGGCCATATTAGATTCAAGAGGCATGCTATATTAATGACTGCAATTCTAAAGAAGAACCTCCTCCTCAGATGCCATTAGAATGTATGGGTTGGAAAATTGCCAAGTTGAGATTTCCCTGGGTTAGGGTATTGATCCATATGTTGGGTGTAGGGCCTAGATTCTTGTTATGTAGAAACCACTCCTTTATGAGGGAATACATTATGTAAAACTGGTGGTGGTGCTTTAGGGAATTTTTTCCAAAATTGTAGGGTACCCTGTAGGGAAGGGGGTCCTTGGGTGTTCATAAACTTTTTCATTTTTTTGAAGTTAGATATTTTGGGGCATTGTTAGGTATAATGTCCATACTCACCACATAATGCATCTGGGAAGTTGGATATAAGGTTGTTTTCTTCCATTGTCGTTGTTGGCCATTGTTATTTCCACTTTTCCAATTTTGATTACTATCATTAGGGTTTCCCATTGCTATGATATTTTGTTTTTGGGGGTTGCCCCCCTATCCTTGGTTTATATTGGATTTATTTTTTCCCTTCTTCTTCGAATTGTTTTGCTGAGTTGAAAGGTTAACCTTATTTAGTTTTCCAAATTCTTGAACCTATTATATAGGTGAAAATTGGACACAATTGACATTGTCCTGTTATTTCCATTATGGTGGAATAACATTGGGTTGTGAGGGGCCAGAGAATGGATAATACGGATTACTTTGTAGTGGAGTTCCATAGGGTTCGTATGATGTTGAGGGTCCTCCACCACAACCTGGGTTGCATGAAGGCCCATGCATATGCCCAATAATGTGCATACCTATTTGGGGTAAGGAATTTGAAGGTTTTGTAGGGTTTTCCCCCCTAGTTGTTGGAGGAGGAGGGGTAGGAAATGAATGATTGGGTGTATAAGGTGTTCCCATAGTAGGAAGGTAGCCTGGTGCTCCTCCATAGTGATTTGTGTACTCATTAGTACCATGTGACGGTGTAGGGTTACCATAGGGATTGAGATGGGTCATGGAACCAATTAGGCCATCAATTGAATGAGATGTTTTGGGTTTCTCTTGACCAAATAGAAGAGGTTGACGAGCATCAGGGAGAAATGTGTAAAGGTATCCAGAATGTGTGTAGATCAAATCAAAGTGTTGGGATTTAGTTATGGCCTCTTCTTCGGTTTGTGGCACGGTAGTGGCCACATATTTTGGAAATAAGGGGAATCCATGATTTTAGGAACCAATCTAGGAATGGTTCCAATGTGGTTTCAATTTTACATAGACTTCCTCTTCGATTCCATTCATGGATGTAGTATTTGATATCAATAGAAGTTGTTGGGAGAAAATCTGAGAGGATATCCAAGCCAATTTCATGGCATACTGTTAATTGAGAAAATGCTAAAAAATCCTTGTCCAAAGATGTGAAGGTCGCATGGGACCTTGTTTTTTCATTCAAGTACCATTTCATGGATTGACTAGTTAAGGTTCTTTGAAATAGCCATAGGTGGATGGAATCATTAGTGGTGTTGTTGGATGAACACCATAAGTGAAACATCATGACATGGTTAGCTAAGCATTCCTCTAGTTTCCTTTCAGACTTAGGGATACTATATGGAAGTTTGTTGGGCATGTTTGGACAATTAGGATTGTGTAAAATTGGGTCATTGGTGGGTTTCATCAAATCTAGAATATTTAACGAAAACAAACATGGTAGGTTCTGTGGTCCTACCACTGTGTGTGATGGTTGAGAGATAGTTCCCAAGGAGGAAGGGCTACTAGATGGGTTGTTGAGAGAAGTTGAATTTAACAAGGTGGAACCAAACAAGGCCAAATATAGAACCATTGCATGCAAAGGTGAGTGGGGATGTTGAACTGGTGAGGCGATAAAACTAGGAATACCTCTCAACACTGGTGGGAGGCCAAGAAAGCATCTGAAATATCATGGAGGTTGTGGGTCCCCTATGGTTCCAGACTAACAAAAGAGTGTGTGACTTGGTGAAGTGATATGATAGGTAATTGGTTATTTTGAACAATAATGAGTATGACCTAATTTAACAAAGAACAAAAGGATGTATAGGGTTAGTGGAAAATAAATACAACACACTTTTAATTAGTTGTAAAGTAATATTTTTTAGGTAGGGTGAGATTTAATCTGTGTGGGAGACTAAAATAAAAATCACATGTCCTAAATACCTAGCATCCTTCCACTCAATGTCACTGGGCCTTCCAAGAGCTCTCGAAAATGGATCATGAATGCACTAGAAGAGAAACTAGTGAAGGCATGAAAGATCGATTATAATGAGGCATAAAGGGCTCATATCCTGAAAGAGATAGAGATATTTCTCAATATCCATTCAAAGTATGACCTAGGTGAAATTGCAACCCTCAACTTCCACCTATGTAGAAAAATTCCTATTTTTTGGCCACTAGGTTACCTTTGTCAAGTGCAATAGGACTTTCAACCTTAAATGATGGTCATGGGCCATGATACCTCACAAGAGTTGGGTATCTCAAGAAGGATCACACATAACAAATGTACCTAAGCTTCACCATTGCACATGTATCTCTATGTATTATGGTGTAGGAACACTTTATTAGAAGGATTTAAATTTCCCTAAACAATTAACCACTAAGTTTCTATTGAAAAGTGATAACAGTTTCTTTTTGGATACCTACCCATAGAATCCTAATTTAAACTATTTTTTTTTTTTTTTGTGACCTATCGAGGAGGATTTCAATGAGTTCTTAGATTTATTTTTTAAGAATTTTATGGGATTGGGGTCACAGACCAATCTCGTTGCTAAAGGGTGTGCTTGAAGTATCTTTGGGACTAATTAAGTCTTTTTGATCCATTGCTTATGGGAACAAGGAGGAGAGAATACTTTGATAAAAAGTGATCTTTAGATGTCTTAATGTGTATGAATGTGCTTATGTGCAAGGGTGAAAGTGTGAAAAAAATATGGTTATGATTGAAGTTGCAATAGGTGGACATCATGGGGTCCGTTACTCTTCCTTTAATTAACCACTAAATGTTTTTGCAATTTTTGCATAATTGGAAAACTAGTCCAAGGTAATAAAATATGTGGATAATTTGTGGTCCTTTCCAATCCTTAACTCCCTCAGTTTTCTTTGCAAAAATATGAAACTACCCTAGGTTGTACAATAAAGTGGAAAATTGGGTTCCTTTCAACGGTTTATATACCTATTGTTTGTATTTTCAATAAATGAATTATGAGGTACACAAGTTCTTTGGCCTCACCTATCTGCGTGTTTTATTTTGAAAAACTTTGGAAAAACCCAAAGGACATATTTGTACATTAATGGTGCTTACTTGTCACTTTAATTTACTTAGTATGTTCATTTTACAAGGAAGATGGAGAAGTATTATAAATCCCATTCTTTTTCACCAAGATCACTCAAGGGAGTGGGAGGTCGAGAGCATATTTTGGGGTAGACAAGAAGGCTCCTATTCTTGAAAATTAAAGTGATTGATTGAACAAATATATCTAAGAGTTCATATGCTTCAACCAACAAAATCCATGTGGCAAGATAAAAGAAATTTGTTTTTTTTTTTGTATATCTTTCCTAGTAATTTAGTTTAGCTAATATACTATGCAAGAATGGAATCAAAGTAGGATTCATCAGGTTTACAAAGTGCAATAGAATAAACTCTAAACCCCTATTGGTAGGAGAGGGAGAAAAACACCCTCGACCTAGGAGAAAAGAGGGTTGACGCAGGTCACCGAGGTCATAGTTGTGTTGATGTGTGTAGACCGCATAGGGATAGAACATGGTTATAGGAACAAATTGCACACCTCTACATGACCGTTCTTTCAAAAGTTGTACAGATTTTTCTTTCATAGACATAAGAAAATTATGGATGAATTATGAAGAAATGAAGGTCTAATCACTTGGGAGGGATGCTCAGGTAGGCCATTTTGATGACTTGTAAGGCTATAGAGATGAGAGAATGGGCTGTTGAATCCTACAATGGGAGAAATTGAATTTAGAACCATGATGGAGTCACTATCATTTTTATCTTATTTTACCACATGGGTGAGAAAAAAAATCTATTGAGTGTTAGAGTAGGCTGTACTATCACCACATATAATTATTAGTGTTAGTGGTACACCATAAACATGCAATGTAAACAAAAAAATAACTAAAAAAACAATATGTAAGAATAAAAACAAAACAAAATGAGATATGGTTACCAATGGATAAAGATGATATTGATAATACCTTAGAGGATTAAGTGAGCACAAAGGGATTTCCTTCTCCTCATCAGAAGAGTAGGGGCTCGTAATAGGGCGGATAAGGCCTGCGTTAAGGAGTTCCTAGACCATTTTCTCAATTTCATTTTTTGGGGAAAAGGGGTGACGATACAGACGAATATTGGGAGGAAGGATTCCTGGTACAAGGGGAATGGAATGATCATGAACACCACGAGAAGGAGGGAGTCCCTAGGGAGTGGAAAAGACCACTTGATGTTTAGAAAGAATGGATTGGAGGTCTTGCGGCAACGAGGTTGTATTTGTGGCTTGTATGGCATGGAGTTGGGCAATAACATCAGAATGACCTTTTTTGAGCAACTTTTTCCATGCGATGGGAACTAATGATCTCATGTGAACCAACATTGATTCCTTGGAACTTATATTTTTGGCCCTCCTAGTCAAATTGC
The DNA here is from genome assembly GCA_032191745.1 of Picea mariana. Classification (NCBI taxonomy): domain Eukaryota; kingdom Viridiplantae; phylum Streptophyta; class Pinopsida; order Pinales; family Pinaceae; genus Picea; species Picea mariana. The sequence goes on along the minus strand of JASDQU010227189.1, from coordinate 8,754 downwards.
ATGGTTAATTCCTTAAAATCCATGAGAATGGGACCCAACACAACACAATGTCACAACCACCCATGTTGATAGCAAACATATGAGATTTCAGGTGGTAGTCACCAATTTGGAGACACACATTTTCACAACGCCCTCCACATTTCATGGAGCCACTATTGGTAATCATGATTTGGAAATTATTGACTGCATGGATGTAGCAATGAGTTTCTTGGGCAATGCGGAAATGAATAAAATTATGGGTGCTTCCACTATCAACCAGAATGATGACCTTCCTATGCTTGATGTAACTAATTAGCTTGAGGGTTTGGGTAGCAGAGAAGCCAGTCAGAGCATTTAAGGAAATGACCAGTTCGACTTCAGGAGGGTTTGAGGGAGGGGTAATGTCATTGGTTTCAAGTGACTCAAACACAAGGGGAGTTTCAATCTCCTCTTCTAAAATATCCTCCAAGATGGCCATAAAAATATTTTGTTCCTTACACTTGTGGCTCGGGAAATATTTGTCATCACAATTATAACAAAGGACTTTAAGTTTGCGTTCAAACATTTTAGCCCTGGTCAATTTTTGGATCTTTAGTGGAATGGAGGGAGTAGTGGGATTTATTGGTTTAGTGCGAGGGATAAAAGAGGGTTTCTGGTTTTGAGAAGATACAACTTGTTGTGCTTCTTTATCTCTTTTAGTCACTTCCACCCAACTCTGAGGCCAATCCATGAGGACATGGGCCCAAATCTAATCCTTGAGGCCACTGATAAAACACTCTCGAAAAAAGGCATCAGGCATGCCCTCTGTCCAAAAAGACAGGCGCTCAAAAGTAGCTATAAAGTCTTCCACTGTTCCTGATTGTTTAAACTTTGTCAAATGGCCCAAATGGTTGGTTTCAGTGTCAAAGTGTTCGTAAAGCTCTGCGACAAAGTGTGTCCAAGCAATATACCCTTGACGAGAAATTTTTCTCCATTGCTACCATTGCCAATGTTCTTGATCTAGATGGAGAACACCATACCGTAGTTGGGCCAAGTCATTTTTTTTGTTATATAAAGAGAAATAATGTTCCATTTGGGTTACCCAACCAGTGGGATCCGAGCCATCAAATTTGGTCACATCCACCCACGGAAGGCGTAAGTCATGTTGAAAGTGATGGTGTTGAAAGTTATGGGAATGAGAGGAAGTTCCATATTTAGTATGTGGAGGTGGGTCAGATAAAGGGTTATCTGTAGGGATATGCAGCTTGGTGCAGAGCGTCAAAAAGATAGATTCAAGCTGGGTGGTTAGGTCTTGTTTGATTTCCTCCATTGAGGATTACATGGTTGTATGGATGGCGAAAAAATTGGCACTGAGTTGTTTCACTTCTTGTTGGGTCTCGGTCAAATTAGATTGCAAGGTATTGAAGCGAGCTTCCAAGTCTTGGCTACGAGTATGGGCCATGATGATGAGGGAATTGAAATGGGGCAAGTGGGGTCAATTTTTTTTCCGAAAAATGATATGTATGAATGTGATAAGGGCGAAAAGATGAATCCAATGGAATAGGTCTCAAATAATGGTGAAAAAAATTCCAGACTCCATTTTTATTTTTTATACAACTGTAGAGTTATACTCCAGTCCAAAGAATACTGTAGTGACGAAATTTCCAAATGATTAACCAGGAAGAAATGTATAGTGATTTGGAAACCCGAACACAATTGCAAGGTAATAGATCTTGTATGTTTTAATTTGTTTATGTTTCTTTATCCCAGGGTTAGGTATTCAAGGGTTCTACAAACAAGGGTTTTCCTTGTGCTATAGCTCTCTGATATATGTGCAGAGTCCAACAATAGTACTCGGCCCAATATCTCAGGGCACTAACTAAGGAGGCTAGACCGTGCCCTTAGCCATACTACCCGATTACCCAGGTACTAGAGAGTATCTTCCCGAGTGTTGTTCTCGGTGGCACTATAGCAGTCAGGCGACCGATCTGTTTATCTAAAGAGGGATTCAGGAAATCTAGGTCAATCCATACACAGGTGTTGTATGATGTGCTACCACTCGAAGGGGTACCAACAAGGGTTACAAGGGTGGCCAACAAATGTATGCTTAAGTACCACTTGTATTTCTTGTGTGTATGAATCCCTCAATTGTGGGTTTGTGCATGTAACGACAGATCTTTGTGGCTTAAAGACACTGAAATACGTCTCTACCCTGAAAAAATTTAACCCATAATTTATGTCGAGGAAAGTGTTCTGATACCACTTGTAATATACCAGATATAAAAAGTATGCAGAATAGAAATAAAATGTTAGAAATGGCAGAATAACAACAATATAACTGGAACAATCACCACAATAACACTGAAATGATATAAGAATAACAACAGAAATAACAATTTGATTCTGAGAGCAATGTTCACTAGCCTCTTCGAGTGGGCAACCTCCAGTCGAGCAGAGCTCTATTACAATAATATCCAAGCTAGGGTTCTCATACCCTCGACTTCTATTTATACTAAATATGTCTATCAAAAGAAGCATCTAGAGGAAGATCATTCTAGAAGTGAAAGATTCTATTAGGTCTTCTTACATTTGACTTATTCTATTTTATTGCAAGGCCTTATTAATATTGACCTTTATTATATCCAAATACATTGTTCTACCTATGTGCGGGTTAGGACCCTAACAGGGCATGAGCACATTTCTCTTATTTGTGAGTACTGTATGATTGCATTATGAAAAACTTGGTGTGATGGTAATGCATGTAGAATGAATGATAGTTTCATTATAGATAATATGATTGATGGTTGAATGTAATTTTTAATGTGAATAATGGTTGGAAATGATGGAATTGTTGGTAAAATACAAATCTGAGATCATTTCATGAACTGTTGTAAATGTGCATGAATGCTAACAATGTTTTCGATTGACTTAGAGTTGAGAAAATCAAGGGAGAATGGTATTATATATAGCATGGATGTAAGCCCATAAAGGAGACTGATGCTTGTTGTTGTGCGAGCCAAACATAAAGAGTAGAAATCCCATGCCTGAGAATTTTTATTTATTTTTTGTATATAACAAATTTGGCAATTATAATTGAAAAATGTTATGATATGCTAAAAATTTGTGTGGTTGAGTGAAAATCTATAAAAATTGCAGGTAGAGTGGTATTGTATATGGAAAGGGCATTATCCATAAGGAAGGATAACATCTACAACTACAAGAGCCAAATATAATGAGCCAAAAACTCATGCTTGGGAAATTCTGTTTTCCTGTATAAAATAGATTTGAAAAATTTATACTTGAAATTGTATGATGATGTCTCTTATTGACTATATGCATATGGTGTATATGGGATGATTTCCATAGGTTACATATTGCTAGTGGAAGTCTAGCAACAAGTTGGCATACATCTACATAGAAACACCTTGGAGAATGATGGATCGCCCGAGGAAATATATAACAATGAAATGATGCAATAGCCTAGAGGGTGAGTACAACATGAAGAAGCAATTTGTTAGGCTTGTAAAAGAAACAATTTTTAGTCATGTAAAAGAACTAGGTTGTTAGTCTTGAAGAGTGAACTCTACTGTGAGTTGCATCGTCGAAGAACCCAATTGTCAAGCCTGAAGAGTGAACTCTTGTGTGATTTTCACTATAGTAGAAAAGTTGTTATTGGTTATTTCTTGGTAGTTGTTCCCAACCATGGGTCCCTTGAGATCCAAATAGTGATATTTCTAGTCACCCATGCCAGAGAGACCCTGATAAACAAATGGTTCATCTCGATGAACTAAGGATGGTGAAGGGAGCACATTCTTTGGGTAAACCCTGATAAAAGAATGGTACATTCCTTGGGTTATCCATGATAAATGAATGATACATTCCTTGGTTTGGTTAGGTCAAGAAGAAGAGAGTTGGTGGAAATCGAGATAGTTGTGGGAGAATGCCAATGGATTATGTATATCTTTTGGGTTAAGGTGCCTTTGTATCTATGATTTTGGGCCAAGGTGCCTATGTATTTATGATTTTGGGGGCCATAGCGCCTATATATTCATGTTATTGGGGCCATAGTGCCTACGTAATTTTCTTTAGGCTAGAATGCCTATGTTTTATTGGGATATACAGCCTATATGCTGATTAATTGTCGGGGAGCCAGAATTGCAAAATGAAATTACACCTATATGGTGTTTTTCACTGATGACAGTGAAAAAATAAGGGGGAGTGGAATGTAACATCCCTAACTTTAATCCCCAGGAATTATAATGTAATGGTATAAATGTGAATTAGGTTGGTGAGATGATGTGTTTGGGAGAAGAGATTGTATTGATTTAATGTGGTCGGGGGCCAAATTGGATATTATGAACATTTAAATAATTAATAAAATAATAATCGTTAGCTACGATATGAAAGAGTTGAAGAACAAGGGGGGGCATTGATTCCACAAGAGAGAGGGGTCAAAGCTGGATTTTATTCATGGTTATTAATCCAACCCATATACCTAAATTGTTATCTTTGTGTAAACCTTCTATTTTTTGTTGAATTTTCCCAAAGAGAATCATTTATTTCATGTAAGAGGGTGGGTGTGAGGATTCACATCCCATAGTTATTGGGGAGCATGGGGATGAAGTACAATAAACATTGGGCAGCGTGAGTAGTCAACTGAATTGGGGAAAATGAATTTCGTATGGAGAAAGGAGACAATTTTTGCATGCAACATTTGGGTATCAAAGCAATATCCCATGATATGCTTGAAGTTAGCCATTGTTTGGCTGTGTGTTATGCTAGAATTTATGCCTATGTGCTTGTAAAAAAAGTTTTAAGCCTGTAGTGAGTTTCATGTTGAGGAAATGGATCATGTTAAGAACCAAATATTAATATAGCAAAGAAAAACCTCAGAATAAGTACTCAACGCCTTGAAAAAGGGAGAAATTCAAATAATAAGCCTCTTCGAGGGGGAACCTTCTTATGCCCACATAAATGTAGAATTACAAGATGATTCCAAATGAAAATGTCTCCTTGGTATATATAGGAGACTAGGATGTATAATTACAACTAATGGAATAAATCCTACATAAATAAAATAACATTACTAGTGTAGTATGCCCCAATTAAGGGTTAATGAGCCACTATTTAGGGCTTAACATGCCCCTCCCCTTGGGACAATTTTTTTCCACAATGCTTGAGTAAATATGGATGCTTCTATATAAAAGACTCATCTTCCCAAGTGAAATCATTAGCCGGTAGTTTCCTCCATTTAATGAGATACTTTGAAATGGATCTATTCCTCAACTAGCGAATTCTTGTGTCAGTAATGGCTTCCG
>JASDQU010227187.1:0-17243 GCA_032191745.1 Picea mariana | reverse complement strand
TTCAGCAAGTTAGATAGAATGATTTCCTTACTACAACACTAAGTGCTTTTGGAATTGAGCATATATAGTGCGCAGCTATCTTTGAAACAAAAGACTTCCCTGGGTTGATAATTTATGTTTCACTTGGTTGTTTGAAATTAATTAAGCAATTATAGTGACCAACAAATACCTCAATGGGTGTGATGTGTTGGCAGATGGATTTCTTAAGGCAAGATACATGGAAGATGTTGTATATTTTGTTGCTCTGTGGGAGCTCCAGCTCATAAGATATGACCCGTATCTTCCTGCTAACTCTGTAGAGCCCAAAGAAACTTGGTTGTAGCTTCTTTTCTCCGCTTCTTTTTATAGAATCCTTCTTGTATGGTTGGATCCTTAGATAGACTAAGTCACCAACCTCAAAAGTATGCTCAACTCTGTGCTTGCTACTTGGACCTTTTGTTGGTTCTTTGATCTCTGTAGATGATCCTTCAACTCCTTGAGAATGTCTTGGGTCTACTATATCCAATCTTGTACCATGGGTGCCCTGCTATCACTGAAGGCAATCTCTAAAAAAGATAATGGATCATAGCTATACAGGGCCATGAATGGTGACATGCCTATGGACACGTGCTGGGTGGTGTTGTAGAAATACTCTCCTAGGTGCAACCATGTGACCCACACTTTCTATTGCCTTACCACATAAATTCTGAGATATCCTTCCACCCACTTGTTGACTATCTCAGTCTGTCCATTCATCTAAGGATGATAGCTAGTACTAGGGGTCAAGGTTGTACGAACCAATCTGAACAACTCCTGCCAAAATGTAGTCATGAATCTTCTATCCTTGTCACTGACAATGGTTTTGGGTAGGCCGTGCAACCTGAAAATCTTCCTAAAGAACAGTTCGGCCACCTGTGTTTCCCTGAAGTCAGTAGCTATGGTGAAGAAGTGTGCGAATTTCTTAAACCTGTCCACTACTACAAAAATGCAGTCCTTCCCTTGCGTTTTTGGCAACCTAGTGATGAAATCCATGGATATGTTTTCCACTTATGTTCAAGAATGGGTAAGGGTTGCAGTAGTCCTACTGGGTGAGTATGCTCATCCTTGTTCTCCTGACATGTAGTACACTCCATGACATGCTTAATCACATCCTCCTTGAGGCCCTTCCATGAGAACCTCTCTTTTACTTGCCTATAAGTGTTACCGATCCCCTAGTGCCCTGCCATTGGTGAGTCATGACATGCCTACAATCTTGGCCTTGAAGGTCGATCCAAGAACCAAAAAGATTTGGCCCTTTTAGTAGATGAGGTCATTTATAATTCTAAAATTATCGTCTTGTACCTGCCCATCCAATAGCTGAAAAGTGAATCGATCCTTCGCATACTCCATCACCAGATTGTCTTTCTAGTCAACTGATACACCTATCATGGAAAAGATGGATGGCCTCTTAGACAATTCATCATTCACCACGTTGTTCTTCCCTTTGACAAACTCAATGTCAAATTCATAGGCTTTTATTCTTCTTACCCATTTTTGCTGCCTCTCGTTCAAGTCCTTCTGCGCCAGTGGGTATTTGAGATTGTTATGATCTGATTTGACCACAAATCGTGCACCTACCAAATATTTCCAGAATTTGGCTAGTGCATGCATGATAGGCAACATTTCTTTGTCATAAATGTTGTAAAGTAGTTCAAGACCCCTGATTTTACGGCTCTCATAGGCAAGAGGGTGCATATTCTGCATCAGTACGACCCCTATCCCTTCTCTTGAGGCATCACACTCCAAGGTAAAAGGTAGGCCGAAATATGGAAGGGTTAAGACTGGGCATGTGATCATCACCTTATTCATCTTGTCCATTGTCATTTGAGCCTCCTCATTCCATTTGAAGGCTCCCTTCTTAGTGAAACAGATCAAGGGTGCACACAACTAAGAAAAACCCTTGAAAAATTTCTTGTAGTACAATCACAAGCCCATAAATCCTCTCAATTTTGTGAGTGTCTTAGGAGTAGGCCACTCCATGATGGATTTTATCTTCTCTGAAAGTACCTATACCGCCTTTTCTCCGATGATGTGTCCCAAGTAGAGCACCTCTGTCATCCCAAACTCACATTTGGACTCCTTAGCATATAGTGATTGTTCCTCCATGATGGACAGGATCTGATCCACATGCCTTAGATGTTCCTCCCACGTCTTGCTGTAAATGAGCAAGTCATCAAAAAATACCAGCAGGTGCTTCCTTAGCTGTTTGTTGAACACATGGTTCATACAAGATTGGAATGTAGCTGGGGCATTGGTTAACCCAAAGGGAATCACCAAAAACTCATAATGGTCATAGTGACACCTAGAAGCTGTTTTTGAGATGTCCTCCTCCCTCATCTTGATCTAATGGTAGCCAGAACAAAGGTCAATCTTTGTGAAGTAGACAACTCCATGAAATTCGTTTAGCAACTCATCAATCCTTGGTATCAGGTACCTATTTTTGATTGTCTTTTTATTCAAGGCCCTGAAGTCAACGCACATCCTCATAGTGCCATCTTTCTTCTTTACCAACACTACTGAAGAAGTGAAAGGGCTAGTGCTTGGCTTGATGTTCCCCATGTCCAAAAGTTCCTTGATGGCCTTCTTTATCTCATCTTTGTACTTCTTTGGATGTCTGTATGATGTGGTAATGACTAGTTTGGCTCCCTCCTCTAGCTCAATAATATGCTGAAACCCTCTATCTGGTGGTACCCCTGGAGTAATCGTTCCAAACACCTTGTGGTGCTTGTGTAGTGAACCTTGCCTTTCTCATCCACACCTGCTAAAATCTTGCATTCAGCTGCATACACTATCTCCTCTCTTCGAAAGATGGCCTCCATCCTCTTGGCCATGACTACCCTTGCAACATTCCATGTCATGCCCCGAAGCATTATCTTTCGTCCGCATTCCTCTGTGAATGACATCTCCATGTTCTTGTAGTTGGTGGTGATAGGTACCAGCGTGTTGAGCCACTGAACTCCAAGGATGATGTTGGTATCTAGAAGGTCCATGATGTAGACGTCCTGCACTAGTTCATTTCTACCCAAGGTAAGTTTCATGCCCAGAATGTATCTATTACAAGGAATAATTCTACCACCTACTACCTCCACTTTGAACCCTTCAAACTCTACTATGGGTATATGCCTCCTTTTTAGCAATGTTGAATCAATGAAGTTATGAGAGGCTCCTCCATCAATCAGAACCGATACCTTATGTCCCTGCAAGACTCCCCTCATCCGGAAGGTGTTATACTTGGGAACTCAACTGATAGATGCCAAGGTGGTCGTACTGTCATGTACTATAATCTCTGCCTCTTCTATCTCAATCATTTTGGGCTCAATGGTCTATATCTAGTCGATCTCTTCCTCCTCCTCATTGTCTGAAGTGACCTCTATGTAGTGCACTTGACCAGGACCCATGCATTTTTGTTTTGGGTTCCAAGGTTCTTTGCAAGTGAAGAAAAGTTTCTTCCTCCTCAACTCCCTCCTGGTGTTCTCATCCACTCTACCATGGTCCCTGTCAAAACCCCTTGGGTCACATCCTCCCTAGTTCATTAGAGGCCTTGGGTCTCTTCTTCCAACATTAAGAGGTGGTCTGGGTATAAATTTTGTCTTAGCAGCCAGTCCTAGATCCCTTATCCTCTAGATAGCATCCTGTAGGTTAGTAGGCTTAAAAGCCTTTACCCAACCTTTCAAGGGTTCCATCAACCCTTCAGTGAAGAGCATCATTATTTTGGTTGGAGAAATGTCTTGCACCATCACTACCAACCTCTGAAATTCTTCAATATATACCTCAGTTGTGCCTATTTTCTTGAGTTGTGTGAGCTCATAGAAGTGTAGCTCAGGATATCCTTGATCAAACCTATCAATGAGCCTCTGAGTGAATTCTAGGTAGGATACTATCTTATTGTGGACTAGTGTGGTGAGTCCATGATACCACCAATCATGAGATTTTCCATCCAAGTACATAGTGGAAAACTTGATGGCTTCCATCTCCCTCGTGGGGTTAAGTTGCAGATAGGTATCCAACTCCTGCACCCATGATTGTGCTGTCATCTTGGTTGTACCATCAAAGTATGGGATCTATATCTTCCCTGCTCCTCGTTCAAACTCAAAGCTTCTCTTGTGGTTCGACCTAGGCTTATTTCTGAACTTGAGTTGGCAGTATTGATCGAGGGACATCTGCTTTTGAATCACCATATCCAAACCATAGTACTCCTTGGTACATCATGCCATTTTCTCAACAAAATCATCCACCTGTTCCTGTTGCCCCTACTCATTTGTGAATGTGAGCATGTATGGCCTAGGGTTAGCCCTGCTACCCATATTTCGGCCTAGTTGTTCATCTGTGAATATGGGCATGTATGGCCTAGGGTTAGCCCTACTACCCATCTTCCCATTGGATGTGCCTCCTCCCTGGCTTCCTTTGGATCTGGGATCTTTCTCCAGGTTATATTTAATCTCACCATGGGATCCACCAGATCCACTAGCCACCTTGTTCCCATATGTCTCACGGTCCTTTCCGTGATGAGTCATTTGCATCAATAGCTCAGCTATCCAAGACTAGTTCTCATCAATCTTCCTCAGATTCCCATCTAACTTCTTCAAGGTTTTAGTGATTTTGGCCTGTCCCCTTATGTTTGTTTCTTGGTTCTTTTATAAATGGTGGACCAAGTTTCCCTCTGTGAGGTTTAGGGTTTGCTAGAACTTGTTAAATTTGGCTGCCAAGAAGGCCAAGCACTGAGGCTCATGGTCATCCCCTGACCCTTCCATTTTGACTTCTGTTTCACTGGTTGGTTTCTTTCTTCTGCCCATAAAGATTCCACTGTACCTCTTCATGCTCCAATTCTTCCACAGGTTTGGAGGATCAAAGCTCTGATAAAACTGTAATGATCCCAAGCCAATTTTTTTTCTTGAAACCACTAACTACCATTGATTTGATTGTTATTGTTGTGCAAGTTTCTCTTAAAGTTTCGTCTTAGGGATGTTATAGTTATTTAAATGGTGTTCATACAATATTAATCCAACACATGCAAGATCACAAACATACCCAAGATATGGAAAGCACAAACATAGATCTGACCTTTATTATGAAAAGAATGAATCTGATACAATATAGAGAAGATCTGGAATAATCCTCAGATGGCCCTCATGGATAATAGATATGAGCTACTACAAAATGCTCCCGCTAATACAAAATATGCCTCCGAAGGATGGATATAAACCAGAACCCAAATATGCCAATAATAGATGAACGCTCAACCCCCCTAGGCTACTGGTATGTCCTGTTGGATGAAAGGGATCAATAATTTAGCCTGGATGAAGGAGATTCCCAAACCGTGCAAAAATCCACCAATATGTAGATCGGGACCAAGGAACCCTCTCCCGGAAGTTTGAAGCCCAAATACTCAATCCTCCTCTGTCAATGGATGAAAACCTAATGCAGTTTGTGCCCTGCTGAAGTCCTGAATCACTCAATAGGTTGTTCTAAATGAAGGACACCTCCAAATCCTCTGAAACTCTTTAGAATGGGAGATCAGGCTATGAAAACCTCGTAGGAGAAGTTTCAGGTCCAGATCCTAGGTAAAACTCCATAAATCTAAGAAATACTGAATCATAGGACATCCTCCTTGCCTTAAGGTCATCACAATCTATAGTTGAAGATATGATGATGATATCTCCTCAAGAAAACCTCTAGAATGATTGTTGAGGACCTACAAATAGAACCCACATGTTGGAATTCCCCTAAGCTCTCCTGAATGGCTGGATAGAACTCCTCTTCAATTGATGGTGTGCCCTTGCTGGAAATTCTTGAACTGTATCGCTCTACTATCTTCCTGAACTGATGCGTGGATATGTGATGAGTGTAGAATGGTGTGGGTGGAGTCTTTCATCCCCGAGACCAATCTTGGAACAAGTGAGTGGGTCTTTCACCACTGAGTTGCTCACAAGGGTTTGTAACAGCAAAACCCCCAAACTGTATGCTCAAGAGCAAGAACAAACAATTATCAAAATCCAGAATGACAAATAGGTGTTCCCTAGCCTTCTATTTATACTTTTCTTCTATTTCTCTATTGAGTTAGGTTAACCCCTAGGCTTAACTCCTCGAGCTCTTCTATTCCTCTATTGAGTTATCTTTACTCCTTTATTCACCTTTTCAAAAAGTCAACTTAAGAATATAACCTTAGTGTGGGACTATGGCCTAGTGGGGATTCCTAGGCCACTAAGTCTCCTCAATACCTCTTCAACAAGAGGTTGGGGACATTACAAAGAAGATAGAAAGAAAGAAGAGGAAGGAAGAGAAGAAGAGAAAGTAAAAGAAGGATATAAGGAGGAAAGGGGAGGAGAAAATTGGATAAGTAATATAAAAAAAATAGAGCCAAAAATGTTTTTTGTCCATAATAGGAATAAAATAACTCAGTTTGGATGAAATTTAAAGGGTTTGTAGACAAGGATGAGGGATACGAAAGTACCATTGAAGACCAATGTCCAATTATTCTACAATTTTCTGAAAAAAACATAAGTTAGTGGTTTTTAAAGATTTGGGTCATGCTCGATGAATGTGGCCCAGATTAAAATGAAATTTTCATAGAGTGTTCAAACATTAGCCATGAGTGTTACAAATGAATATTTTAGTCTAAATCCAAAGGTTTTGGAGTCGATATATTGAGACAATGCAAAATCCACTATTCTCGAGAATTTTTGGGGGATTTTTGAAATCTTAGGAGGAGGAAAAGGGACCACAGATCAAAAATATGGAAAAACAAATTCTTCATGAATTTTTTCCTAGTTTTTCGCTATTTGGGAGATAGCCAGTTATGCTTAAAAATTTCAAGTCTGGGAAAAGTGAAAAAGTGAAAAGTTGGCATTTCCATATTGCTCCAGAAAGTGAGTGGAGAGTTAGATTCCAAATATGAAGGTTGATGAGTGTTTTCCATTAGAAACACTATATATACCCAATACAAAACAAATCCTAGTTCCTTATGGATTTTCCTATAGAGATGTCTGAAGTTAGTCTCTAAAAATAATTGTATCAATATGTATAAAAGGGTAAATTGTTAATTTCAGAGAGCTATAACTTCCAACCCAAAGCTCAGAATTGAGAAAGAGAGAAGTCAACGAAAATATATTCATCATTATAATCATCCTATCCAGCCATACTTTAGATCTTAGAAACAAATTTTTCTCAAAAAATTAAAGAAATAAGCTTACTCGTGGCTTTAAAAGGATAAAAATTATGAAAAACCTTTCAAAAATTGCAGAAATGTTCTTATCTAACACAATTTTACTACATGCACATTTTATAGAGTTAAGGGTACACGAAGAACAAATGAATTTCATTATCATGACTAGAAGCTTGGAATATTCCCAAGGAAATCATAACCACGAGGAAGAAGTGAAGGGCATGTATGTTAGCTTGGGAAATGAGAAGACATAATCAAATGGGGATAGGAGCATAGTAGAGCTAGTAGAGATAATAGAGAACATGAATAGCTTAATAATGGAAATATTTATTTATAAATCTAATAATGAGAGAATAATAAGATCCCAAGAAGAAAAGAACCATATTAACACCCATTTGTTGCATATTCTAAACCAACTGCAAAAGAAATTCAGAGTTGGAGAAAGTTCAAGACATGAGGAAAGAGGAATATTCTATGTAAGAGGCAAGAATTACAAAGGATCCATGCATTCAATGAATATTAATATAACTCATAGACCAAATCATTCACATTTTTATTTAGTAAGGAAGACATATTTATATGAAGAATCATAGAGTAGATCAGAAGTATCTCCTATCAGACATCAAAGGAGAAGGCATGAATCATATCACTGGCATGGAGAACTCAAGAATCTCAAGCCACCAAAAATTCATGGAGAAAACAAAAAGGGAGAAGAGGTTGAAGATTGGTTTCTTGAAATTAGACAATATGTCTAGTTCTAGAATTGTTCCTTCAAATTGGAAGCTAGAGTTTTCAAATACCATTTGGAGTGAAAGGGTTCTATGTGGTGGAATAAACTAAAGAAGGTGAATCATATCAATGAAAATAACATCACTTGGGAGAAGTTTAAAAGATATTTACAACATCATTATTTTTCGGAGCATTACTGTGAGAAAAAGATGCAAGATTTCTTTGAACTCCAGCTGGAAAATATAACTATGGATGAATATAAAGGAATGTTCTTAGAGTTGATGAGATATGTGGAATTCATTAAATATGAGAAGGTAAATATTTATATGTTTCTATGTGGGATACCTACTTTTTACAAATATAAAATACAAAATGATGAGCCAAATACTTTTGAAAAGACCATATGAAAGGATAAGTACCTGTATGAGCAAAGCAAAGGAAGAGAAATGGTCCAAAAATATTGGAAGGAAAACAGTACATAAAAGGTGGAACAAGGATTAGAGTTTTCAAACTTCCTTCATATTTTAGGAGCAATACTAATATGTATCAACAAATCTAGGCAGCTCATAGTGAGTTAAAAATAGAAAAATATTTTGAAAAAAGACCAAGACCACCGAAAAAACATTGGCGGTTTAAAGGAGAGAATATATATAGAAATTGAAATCATAAATAAGACAAAATTAGGACTATTCACAACCTTCATGGAGATTCCATAGTTGAATATGTGGGTAGAAATATTCCAAGGAATATCCATCCCTGGAATATCGATGGGGATGAAATCAATCCCACGTGATTGAGGTGGAAGGTAATATTATCAATCATGTTGTTTATATTTTAATTGGATCAAGAAAAAGACATAGCTACATTGATACTAAATTAGTGGATAAATTTCATTTCAAAAAGAGTAATCTTGAAAAATCATGTTCGGTTCAAGTAGCAAATAGAACCAAAAGAAGGATCAATGAGGTTTTTTAAAGTTGTCCAATAGATTTGAATCGAGTCATTACAATTGTTGGTTTAAATATGAATATGTTGGGTTCTTATGATATCCTAATTTGAATGGATTCTTATGTTATCCTAAACTGTTATAATAAGACATTTACACATCTTGATTAAGAAGTAAAACAAATCTTGGTAAAATGAATTCCAAGGCCCATTTGTATAAGATAAATTTCATCCTTACAACTAAAGAGTTGTTTCATAAAAGACTGTCAATTATTTACAGATCGTGTGGAAAAACCAGCCAAAAATAAGAGTCCAAATATTGAATATTTTATAGTGCTCCAAGAATTTGAGGATGTATTTGAAGAGATTCAAACTTTTCCACCCAAGAAAGACATAGAATTCTCTATTGATTTAGTGCCTCGAGCTACTCGAGTATCTAGAAAATCCTTATAAGATGAGCACCCGTGAGCTAAAATTATTACAAATGCATCTAGAAGAATTGTTGAAGAAGGGATACATATGCCGAAGTATCTCACCTTGGGGGTCTTTGTTTCTCTTTATGAAGAAGAAGGATTGGACCTTGAGGTTTTGCATTGACTTTTGACATCTAAATAAAGCTACGATGAAGAGCAAGTATGCTCTTCTCATAATTGATGATATCTTCAATTATCCAAAAGGAAAAAAATGGTATTTTCCAACATAGACCCGACATTAGGATACCATCAAGTGAGAATTATAAATGAAGATATTTTTTAGATAAATTTTAGAGCTAGGTATGAGCACTATGAGTTGTAGTGGTTCCATTTGGATTGAAAAATGCACCAACTTGTTTATGTACTTAATGAATTACATCTTTAGAAATTACTTGGATATATTTGTCATAGTCTTCTTTGATGACATACTTATATATTATAATCCAAAGGAAGAGCATGAGAAACATGTGAGGATGGTTCTACAAGTGCTAATAAAGAATCAATTGTATGCCAAGATGAGAAAGTATTCATTTTACTAAAAGTAGATCCATTATTTGGGCCATATCATTTCTAAGGAATGCATAGAAGGGGATCCAGAAAAAAATAAATCAATAAAAGAATCACTAGCATCAAGGAATGGAATATAAATCAGGTATTCCATGGGACATGCAAGTTATTAAAGGAGATTTGTTAGGGGATTTTATAATATTGTTCACTCAATCACTTCCTTACAAAAGAAGGAGATACAATTTAAATGGACCTCTAAATGCGAAGAAAAATTCTTAAATATTGTTGATCCGAGAATTTTTTAATGTGCATAGATGCATGTATGGAAGGGATTTGTGGATTCCTTACCCAAAATTGGCATGTGGTATGTTACGAGTCAGACAAATTCAAAGAGAATGAGAGACATTTTTTTGCACATGAATTAGAGTTGGCATCCATAATTCATTCTTTAAAAATGTGGAGACATTATCTCATAGGTAATAAGTTTGAGTTGAGGATAGACTATAGTGGTTTGAAATATTTGTTTGAACAACTAACATTCAATTCCATAAAAGCTAAAGGGATGGAATTTATCCATGAATATGATTTGGATATAAAACATATCAAAGGTAAGGAGAACAAAGTTGGTAGTACACTCAACAAGAGGGTGCATGAAATTCATGCTACAACCATAAGCATGTACAAGACATATTTGAAAATCAGAATTCTAGAGGTTGTAAAATCATACTAGCTCTATTTGGAAATTAAGGAAAGCATACAAAAAAATAAATTACAGTAGAAATACAAAGACTATCAACTAAAAGAGGATTGGGTTTTGTTGTATAGGAACAAAGTTTATGTTCCTTATTTTTAGAAATTAATAAATTTAGTGTTAGAATAAATGCATAGTGTTCCTTACATTGGACACCTAGGATATAAAAAAACAATTGTAGCCATAAGAAGCCAATATTTTTGGTAGGAATGAAGAAATATGTGGCTAATTATATAGCCAAATTCCTGGAGTGCCAAAAGGTAAAGGCTAAGAATAGACATCCCATTGCACTAGTGCATCCATTGCCCATTTCTGAGTGAAAATGGGAAGTTGTTTCCATAAATTTTATTACCAAGCTTTTGAGAACATTGAAGCAGCATGATTCCATCATGGTAGTGGTGGATAAAATCACAAAGGATTCCCATTTTATTCTAGTGAATTTAACTCACAAGGAAGCCAACATTACTGAGATTTACATGACGAAAAATTCCAGGTTGCATGGTGTGTCTAAGCCAATTTTTCCAAATAGATATTTCAAGTTCACATCAAATTTATGGAATGGATTATTTAAAGGTTTTGGAACAAATTTAATTTTTAGTACAACATATCACCTAGGTTCAAATGGCAAGACAAAGTAGTGCTTGAGCCTGAAATGATCAAGGATATTGAAGACAAAATGATTAAAATTAAAATGAACTTGAAGGAAACCTATGACAGGCAAAAAAACTATGCAGAAAAGGGTAGAGTAGACTGAGAATTCCAAGTGGGAGAAAATGTTTTCCTAAAAATGAAACCAAATAGAATTTCACTAAAGTTGGGAAGCAGTCCCAAGTTGGCAGCTAGATATTGTCGGCCATTCAAGATATTGACCAAGATAGCGTTATTTTCCTATGTTCTTGTATTTCCTACATCCATGCATGTGCATAATGTATTTCATGTATCTTTGTTGAACAATTATGTACATGATCCTAACCATGTCATTGATTGGACTATGATTCAAGTGGAACCAGAAATGGACTTTTGGATAAAGCCAATACACATCCTAGATTGGAAAGTCAAGGTGCTATAGAACAAATCCATCTGGTAGGTAAAGTTTCATGGGACCTACTATGTCCCTAAAGATGTGACATGGGATCTAGAAGATGCAATGCGGGAAGCCAACCCACATGTGTTTTGAATTTTTGATGTAAAAATTATATATACATGAACACCTATAGGGTGATGTGCACAAAGGATGGTGAAAAAACAAGGGGGAGGGGAATGTAACACCTTATTTTTTATCCTGATAATGTAATGTAATGTAAATATGCAAATTAAGTTGTGAGCCAAATAGTATGGCCAAGGGAAGAATGTAAATGATGCAAATTAAAGTTAGAAATAAAAAATATGTCGATGGATGCAAGACAAAGGGGAACTAAAATCATCGAAGGTTTTGAATCCATGAAAGAGGAATGATAAGGGGCCAAATCCAAGAATATTATAATATTTTATTATAATCCAAAATCATTACCTTAGCTTATGTATAAAGCATATCAACTTTGAGATACATGAAAAAGTAATTGGGGAGGAATTCCTTGAGTGTTGGGTGGTAAGTTAGATACACATAATTAATATTTTTTTAGGAGAGATTCCCATCATTATACCGTCATTTTATCTAATAATCCATCCATTTGTCTACCTTCATGTTGTTGGTACAAATTCAAGAGAAATGGAGTCAAACGAGTAAGAGGGATAAATTGTATGACTATTCCGAAAATTGACACTCAGCCTATAGATCCTAGCATTGATATTTTCTTGGCCAATCTCTATTGGAGCCCACCAAAATATGTGTGACATCATGAGGGATTGCATTGGCGGTCCACTTCTCTGGGTTGTGTAGACTAAAGGGGAAAAGAGAGCTAGTGATTGGATGGTTTCATGAGAGAATTTTCTAAGAATTAGTGGGAATTGGGTTGAGAGAGTTTTTCTTATACTTGTGAAGTCATAACCCCAACACTACGGTAGGATGTTGTAGAAAGATTAGGTGAAATAGTCCCTAATGTCAATAACCAATTGGTGTCTTTCATTATTAAAAATAAGTATTATATTATTGGTGCTTTTATGTTGTTTATTATGTATAAAAATGGGTTAAATTGTTGTTTACTTAAAGGATAGTTAAACATCTTATATTTCTGCATGTTTACATGAGTTTCCTGATTTTGTATGCCATTTTGCATACATAATTTCATTATATGACAGACCAGAATAATTATATAGTATAAAATTAAAGAAATTGGATAAAATTTGCAAATACCCCACCATCCCAACGGGTACCAGGATGGCTGGGTATGTTACACTTTCCTATCATATACTTCTGAAGTCCAACAATGAATTCATCTACCTGGTCCTCTTTAATTGCAGACGGGAATTTGCTTCTTTTGCTAGCTGCTCAGACCTGCTAACGATGGTTACTTCTCTCTCACAACAAAGATTGGCGACTGTTTGCATAGCTCTGGTGACTGTTCTCCACGATGGTAGATGGATAAAGATAACTGCAATAGCATTCAAGCTATTTGGGACCTTCGTCCAAGCAACAATTTCTGTCATGACAATAGAGCAAAGGACAGGAGATCAGATGACACTATGATTTCAAAGGAAGTCTAGTCGAATATATTCACCAACCATTCGATGATTTCACCATCCAAGGTATGGAATTTATCACAAATTAACGTTGACATCAAAGGTCTAAGTGCCTCTAGCTGATTTAATGGCATGTTTTCTTCTTTTATGCGTCTGACAAACTTCCAATCTTTCTTGTTCCTTTGCACTACATCGTAGGGCTCTACCATGTAAGTCATTCTGTACACCACCCTTCCATGTTCAATAACTTCATTTGCAGCATTTTTTTCTTCACATACTTAAATTATTGAGAAGGACAATAATTTCAAACAATAGTAGCGGTATAAACACAACCTTGAAATTCACCACCGGTATGCCATACCCATATCTGCTATCAAGATATGTGAAAAGAAGCAATTCAAATGGAATGAGAAGTGGAACAACAACAGCAGTACAACAAAGGTTCCCAACCCCAATCATGAGGTGATACGGGAGCTGGTAGAGAGAATCGTCCTCGAGCCACAATGATATGAAAAATCCATAGAGGCGCGAATATAAACCACCAGGAGCAGTGCCATTGGAGGCTGAGCTTCAGCGTCAGCAAAAGCATAAAAGAGAGAAGCGAGCAGTGCACAGTGAGAGACTGGGCTTAATTTTTCAGTTGCACAGTGAGAGACAGGGTTTAATTTTTCAGTTGCGACCATGTCATGGTTTTAATATGCACCATATTCGAACCCTGAAAACCCTGAATTTTTTTCGGCATGTAGAAGGTGAGTTTGCTCCTCTCTACTACTTTCATCAGTAGACCATGAACCCAAAAGCCTAGACCCACAATGTTAAAAACCAAAGCAAACACAACCGTTTGCAAACACCCTCAAGAACCATCCTTCACTATTCCCATGACACTGAAATATGTCGAGCAAGCTTTACCGTCCCCTCTAATCGGAGGCAAAGAAGTATCTGACTAATCATGACGCTTCTACAATTAAATTAAAAGGGTTATCTTATTTATTGGATTTGGAAATAAAAATAATTAAACTTTGAGTAAGCCTCGCTCTACATCTTGATTAAAAAAATCCTTAGTATTTTTAGATATAAGGGTATATCATTTCAGTTATTCAGCTTTTGCACAACACTATTTTCAATGCCAAATTTTGTATTATGAAACGATAAAATTTAGTTTTTTTAATCATCATATTGGATATGCTTAACAAGAAAAAAATAAATTATTTAATTAAAATATATATATATATATATATATATATATATATGTCAAAGTATATGGTTATTTATATTTATATTTTCTAATTATATATTTCATAATAAAATATTGTTTTTACGTCATATAAATATACCTCACAAAAATAAAATATTCTTTCTAATTCTAAAATGTAAGAAATTATGTATATACTTATTTATATTTATCTTTCCTAATTATTTATCTTATAATAAAATATTAATTTTTACCTCATATAAATACACCTAGCAAAAATAAAATATTCTTTTTATTTCTAAAATATAAGCAATTGTGTATAAATATTTTTATAATAAGTTAAATTTTTTTATGCTATAATATTTTCGAATCTTTTACACATACTAACTATTCACAATTTCAATTCAATTCAAAGGAAAACCTTATATGAAGACTATGAGGTAGACAAATATTCTGATGTGTTTTTTTTTTTTTTCTTTAAATTATTATAATGTTATTTAATTATAAAATTTTATTTCAATTTAAAATAATAATTTGGTTTTCTTATTATTTAAATATTTAAAAAATATATAATTTAGTAATTATTATATTATTAGTTAATTTTAAAATTTTATTTAAATTAAAATTAATAATTTGATGTTCAAAAGAGTTAGATTTAATGGTGAAAAGTTATGAGTTTATGAGATCCCGTAAAATATATAATTTAATAATATTTTTTTAAGTTTTTAATGATGATGTTGATGATGATGATTAACCTCCACTAAGATCGAATTGGTCTATAGGACCTTAAGAGGGTTAGGAAGGTTGGTAGTGTGATAAATATTATGAAAATGATATCTAATATGAGTATAGGGTGAACAATCTAAGTGAAAGTGTCTTTCATCTTCAACCTTCTTAGTGTCACAAAGGTGACACCCTCTTTCATCCCATGGCATTTTAGGAATTGACCTTGTGAGAATTTGTTCTTATCTTAGCAATGTTTATTTTTTTTCTTACACTTGGCAAAACATATAGATAATTTTGATCTTCTAGATTAGGGTTGATTACATCTTTATAATACCTTAATTTTCTTTTTTCCTTTAACTCTTTATCACACCACATTTTTTATTTAAATTTTGATTTAACTTTTTTTTAATAGTATCTTTGTTCTGCAAAATGGTTTCTTCCATACATGAGGAACTTTTATGTCTTTCAACTTATTCCAAAATTTTTTCCTAGAAATCATATCAAAAGCTTTTTTAAAGTCAACAAAACCTATTATTTATTATATTAATTCTAAAATTTTATTTAAATTTAAATTAATAATTTGTTTTTTTATTATTTAAATATTTAAAATATATATAATTTAAATAATAAAAAAAAACATTTGAAAATGTAAAAGTTTTCAAATTTAATTAATCTTAATTTTGGAGATTTTTTTAAAATGGATCTTCCATCCATCATAAATACACAAAAATCTCATATGATAGTAGATAAGATGTTTCAAAAAATTCCATAATGAGTGGAGTGTCAAGAAGAAATTTACAACAAAAAATTTCATCTTAATTATTTATATGATATCAAACTAATTACATTAAATTAAATTTCATGTTTTTTAATCTTCCTTACCGCATTGATATTTGAAATGTTTAATTATACCATTCAAAACTTAAAAAAAATTATATCAATACCCATTTCTCTATAGCAACTTTCTTGCTAAAATAAAGATATTAAAAAATGTAGATGATTTAAAAAAAAATTACAATTTATCATATATATATATATAAAGGAATCAGAACTCGGCAATGTATGTTTTGATTTGTTTTATGAAATAATAAGTAAGAGTTTTTTCTTTTGGAATATTTAGATCTATATTGAATCCAAATTTATCAAGAATTCATAGGGATCAAATTTTCTAAGTTGTAAATTTTTTATTATTATTTAATATAAAACTAATATTTTAAATGTTGTCATATACATAAGTAATTTAGTAAGATATATAAATATCTAATATGTAACTACTGATATAATTGTTTTTATAATTAAGTCAATTTTATTTTTATTTTTATTATTTATTTATTTTATTTTATTTTATGTATTTTATTTTTTCTTGAAATAATTTTATATTATTTTTAATATAACATTATCTAATATAAAATTTATTTGACAATATATCCTTGTACTGACATATAAAGCACATAAAACTTTAAATACAATAGAACATATTGGTTAATTAAATTTACAAACCCTTTAAATTTAATTTGTATTAACCAACTAATTACAATATAACATTTGAATACAAAACTTAAAATAGTTCAACCCAAAATATAAAGAATAATATGAGTTTTACTGAATAAGTGAAGTTCACAAATATAATACTAGCATAGCAGCTAATTAACTGGCAATTAGATGGTAACATATTATTTCTTAATTACCCCGGATGGGGTGACACGAGTACAGGAAGGGGGAGCGACGTGGCAAGGGGAGGTGGCGAGGGGAGGCGGGGGGCCTTTATTTACCGTCCTCCCCACACACTCCGCGATTCATTATGCGCGTCACCCCCTGCCATCTCTGTAGAATGGATCTCCTCAGCACAAGCGCCCGTGGTCCGATCCGTCAGCGCACTCAGCTCGAAAATTTAATGGCGTTTATGATAGTATTTGGGCTCATCAACCTCGCCGCGAGCTCCATTATGCTCGACCAGCCTTCTGTGCAGAGTGATTTCTCGGCTCTCCTCTCTGTTCCGGCCATGCCGCGCCTGAGGGGGAAGCCACGCAGGGGAGCGGGATGGTATGCAGCTGCCTCCCGCCGGAAACGCCACAGGGAATTTCAGAGCGCTTTGTCTCTAGCCAAACGACGACGT
Source organism: Picea mariana (assembly GCA_032191745.1). Lineage (NCBI taxonomy): Eukaryota > Viridiplantae > Streptophyta > Pinopsida > Pinales > Pinaceae > Picea > Picea mariana. The sequence continues at coordinate 5 of JASDQU010227187.1, read as the reverse complement.
CGACA
>JASDQU010227186.1:0-17447 GCA_032191745.1 Picea mariana | reverse complement strand
GCAGAATGACCGCCATCAGAAGTGGTCCACCTACCTGCAGCAATTCCATATCAACATCAAGTACAAGATAGGGAGAAAAAATCGTGTCGTTGACTACCTTAGTTGACCTCCCATGGTTGCACTCACCATCTTGCTCCTTTCCTGTGGCCATGAGGCATCTGAGTGGCCCCAACTTTATCAGCAAGATCTGAACTTCACCACCACCTATCATCTCTTGGGTACAGGCACAAATGTCACTGATTTTCACATTCAGGATGGACTGTTATGTCATCTTGGCCTTCTCTATGTTCCTGCAAGCGAGCATGAAAAGTTGATCTGGGAGGCTCACTACAGTCGGATGGAAAGACTTTTTGGCATGGAGAAAATTGTGGCCATTCTACAGAAACATTTTTATTAGAGAAAAATCTAGCAGGACGTCAGCAAGTATATCAGATCTTGCACTCCATGTGTCATTTCCAACCCAACCATCAATAAGAAAGGATTATACACCCCTCTTCCTACTCCCGAGCGGCCTTGGGAATCCATCTTGATGGATTACATGCCTGGTCTTTCATCCACCAAGCACGACACTGATTGTGTATTTGTGGTAATTGATCAAGTTTCGAAGATGGCCATCCTCATAGCCTGTAAGAAGAGCATCACAGTAGCAGATACCACCAAACTCTTCTTCAAACGAGTGTGGGTCCATTTTTGGATACCATAGACCATCATCTCTGATCAGGACAACAGGTTCCTCATCACATTTTGGTCAAATCTCTGGTCATTGTTGGACCCTGAGCTCACTAAATCCACTACTTTCCACCCCCAAACTGATGGCCAAACAGAGGTCCCCAATTAGATGATTTTGCACATCCTGCACATGTACAACTCTAATCATCAGCGTACTTGGGATGAGAGTCTCCCCTATTTTCAGCACAACTACAATAGGGCTCTTCATAGCACCACCAGCCATAGCCCATTTCAGGTGGGGCTGGGATTCCAACCCTTGGGTCCCATTGATGTGGCATTACCTCTTGCCATCACACAGGAAAAATCTTCCCATGTTTAGTCTGAGGCTGACAAAGCCACCAGATTCATTGAGCAAATTTAGGACATCTACCAACAGGTCCATCATATTTTTCAGAAAGCCAATGCTAAGTACAAGCAACACCATGATCAACATAGGGTACCACGCCAGTTTTAGGTGGGAGACAAGGTATGGTTACATTTTCAGAAAGAGTGTCTTACAGGTCCCCATCGGAAGCTCCAACCACTTCGCTATGGGTCTTGCACTATCATCAAGGATATGGGTAGAAATTCTTTTGAGATCAACACTCCACCCTTCCTTGGCTTGCACCTAATGTTCAATGTGGACCTCCTTTAGCCATATTTTCCACCCTTATTGGACACCTCAAAGATCGCAGAACAAATGACACCAATAGAGATCAACCCTGACTGCATGGAGTAGGCATCCATTAATCATATAGTGGACACACAGATCAAGGACACTCACCAATAGAGGATCCATCTTTATCGGGTTGTCAAGGCAGGACAACTCCTACACCAAGGAAAGTGACTCACTCAGAGCCAAGTTCAACATAAGTTTCCTCACCTGATGGGGGAACTCAATGCAATGGAGACCATTGGTTCCTGAGGGGGAGGACTAATCCAGGTGGATATTGGTGGCCACCCACCTATTCCAACTGGATCCTCTTGACAGTTTTTAGTTCAACGCGTTCTTCTGTACTTATTTGTAATTGTGGGTTCTACACTTCTGGGACTATCTAAATCTCTACACATATTCCAGGTGGATATTGGTGGCCTCCCGCCTAATCCAACTAGATTATTTTGTATGTTGTCATGACATCACATATTTTTGTACTTCTAGGGCTGTTTTGGGGCCCTAAACAATGCTTTTTTGGATTGCCAGAGTCAATATGTAGATGGAGTCATATTTTTACGGTTTAATGTGTGTTTCTCGAAAAGACCTTTCCAATGGGCTATCACGCTCCTAAAACAAAGGTCGTATGCAAAATTTATGACCCCGTGAAGTTGAGGTACCAACTTACCCATAGGGGCCACACAAATTTTGGTGTTTCATCTCCTAGGGTTAGGTTTTTGGATGTCTAGGGTTTTGGCATTCACGAGTAATGTTAAAAAGGCCTCTGAAGCCTCATTGTAATGATTTTTCTCATACGGATGAACATACTAGCCACTCCTCTTCTCAAAGATAGCTCCACCATTCGAGAAAGTTGTTTCAGTTCCGCAATTTTACAGTTTCAGCCTATTTCATTTATTCAATAGAAGTTATTGATCACTGGATACCTATTGTTATCTATGTGTTTTGTATTCAATCAGTTATTCATTTCGTTCCGCTCATAAATCTGGATAAGTTAACCCATATTCCCTCCAAGACACCAACTATTTTGTTATTCAGTGGTAGTGATCAATACAATAACCTCCCATGGCCTTCAGTGAAGAGTGGAAATATTATGTTGGATATTATAGTTCATGGTAGAAGATAAGTTAAGGGAATGGATGTTTACCTCTAACCATTGATCGATGAATTCAAGAAATTATGGGAAGGTATAAATGTATTGTTAAGAGAGGTATTTTACATTGCATTGCATGTGTGCATACACCACGCATGATCATTTAGGACTAGGGGTTTTCTTTGGTAATCATGTTGATATATTTGTTAATTTTTGTTAGGTTATTTAACATATTTCATTTGGTGCCACTATCCCTTTTTGAACTAACATGTTTCGTATATAATAACATTGTAGGTCTTGTGACAAAAGTGTATCATGGATGTAAATTTTGTGGACTTTCTATAAGCTTAGAAGGTTCAATGACCTATGAAATCCAATTTAAAATTGCTCAATGATTTTCCTCCAAAAAATGAATCACCCTTAAAAAAGAGTAGTAGGATATTTAAATGGTAAATCCAAGAGAATCATATAACAATGAAAACATCAGATTGGATTGGGGCATATGAAACAATGAATGAGTAGGAAGAAGATGGATTTTTTTAGTCAAATAGGGATCCTATTTTTCAAGGAATACCTTGCATAAAAACCCAAAGGATGATTTCCCACATTTGTGGATGCCATCTCTAATAAACCTATTAGCATATACTAGTGTGCCTAACCTGGGGGGATTTGAATTGAAACCCGCTAGCACAAAACTAATGAAATTCCCAACAATATTTGTGACAATTGATTGAGTTATTCCCTTGGGATTGATTCAAACAAGAAATATATGTTTGATGATCCTGAATTTTCGGACACCTATGTGGAGAAATTTCCCATTGGGATGAAAAGGACTTCTATATTTTATGATCTTGCATATTAGGAGCATCTTAAGATTACCCAATTACCAGATCCCATGCATATATTAAAAAAAACTTTCATCTTCTTTATGAAGGCATGTATCATTTAAAAAAAGTGACACATTGGATATTGGGAGAGATGTTATGGCTTCAAATTGTACAATACAACATTGGTCAAAAAAAGAAAGTAGAGGAGTGACCTCTCCTTTGTGGTATTTTAAAGATGGTGATGTCCTATGGATTTTTAAGAAACATGATATGTATGTTGTGAATAATGTTATATTGGGTGTGAAGGTACCTTGTTTATACAGGTCGACTCTATAATGTTGCTTCACCACAAAAGTACATTTTTCAGGGTTGAAATTATCGGGTCCTCAAATCATACTATTTTTTGTAACTTTCCTATCATAACCTTCCCTCCAAAACCTGTATTTATTAACCAACTTACACTATATTTTACCCTTTTTCCATGATTATCCTTCTCAGCTACAAAATTTGTATATTGAAGAATATCCAAGGTAAATTTTTCATTCTAAGCACATTTATGTTTTTCCTTGTGCAATTTGGTTTAATTAGTTATTACTTTTAATGAGTCGCTACAAAATCTTTGATTTTGTAGCAACTCATATATTTATGTATCCTCTAAATTGTTTCTACAACAGAATCCTTTTTCCATATGGTTGTGCACACTTCAGGTTAAGATCACGACTTGGAGAAGATTCCAAATCAACACCAAAAGCTCATCCACCTCTCAGCCTAGGTCAAGATTCCTCCAGGTCAACACATGCGCCGAGTCAAAGTTGTGCTCAATGCATGAACAAATGGCAGATTGTGCTAGTTGGATCCACATCAAATCAACACGAGGTGGAAACAATATTGAATGAGAGAAATCCATGCAACATGTCATGAATTTATCCATACATGGATTGATAAATTTCATTTCATACAACTATGAATATTCCATATCTAAATTTCAAACTTGTGTTAGAATGGCAAAGGCAATTTTGCGATGTCAATTGCGAGTGGATCAAGGCGAATCTCAAAAATTGAGGACATGGGTTTTTTGCAAAACAAGCACATTTAGTGGAAGTGAGAGTGGATTTCTCAAAATATGAAATATATGGGGTAATATGGATGATTCTCTAAAATGAATTTTTTCATATCTATTGTTGCGGTCGGCTTGAGGATTTGTGGGTTGTGGATCTGTACAACCTTATTTGTAATGTATAAATATTGGTTATGAGAGCCTTCATGGGGGACATATATGATGATATCAAATTGTTTTAAACTGATATTGTTATTATGAATTAATACAAAGTATTTAAGGTTACTATTCCATTGTATGAGTCGTGTGCTTTAAGTTTAAAAGTTCAGTTTTATAAGTTATCTTCTAGCAGTGTTTCCCAAGCCAAGAGGGACCCCTAAGGAGGAGTGCATTGCTTATTTACTTTATGTTGGTATTTTTTTCACTATTCAGTTGTGTGATTTATATTTGTTGTTCTTTCATTTCCTGCAATCATTTATTTCTATTTGCAACACAGGAAGACTAACACACAATAGTTCTTAATTGAATAAAAGATTGTTTGCATCAATCACAAAAACCCTCATTTATCAAATGATTGAAAGTGTGTGATCATTGGAAGGTTAATGTTCCATTATGTTAATGATATCAAATGTTTAGAATCGTTCTTGTGGTTTTATTAAAGTTGTTTTCCTGGTATTTGCATTTACTATGTTTCTTTGTAGTTGAACAAAAACTTTGTTTTTGCAGCTAAACCACAAATTGTTTCCCTTTTGCATAATAATCATTTAGAGATAGACTAGAAGTTGATACATGCATATATATTTCAAGCACTTCGTCAGTTTCTGAACCTTGGGTTGATGATTTCATGTAGCAAAGTTCATCTAATTGAACTGAATGACATCTTTGGTGTCCTTGTCGGGGAAGTGCAAAAAGGCATTAGTTTTTTTGTTTTTTTTTTATCATTTAAATGCATATATGAATGAATGCATGGGAAGAGAGAAAGTAGCACACAAAAATGACTTTACTATAAATAAATAAAATTATATTATAAAATCTTGATGCATTCACTATAAGTAGATATGTAGTGAATCTCTCTTTAACTATTTAAACCATGTTAAGAAGAATGCATGGAAAGACTAACTCATGTAAAATGATAACCTGGTGACAACAAGGTATTAGTAGCATGAGGTATTCAAGACATTGTGTGTTTCATTTTTTTGTATATTTCATTCAAAAGGTAGAAAATTTTCAATTATTTTTGGGTGTTGTAAGAACCCCCATACATCAATCCATTTTTGAGAAGGAGCTCTAGACCAGTTGGAAGAACTTAAAGATGCTCAATAATTTGTTGAGTTAAGAAGAAAAAGATACTCCAAGAAATCTCAGTTGGAAGAACTTAAAGATGCTCAATAATTTGTTGAGTTAAGAAGAAAAAGATACTCCAAGAAATCTCTCAAATCCTTACAGTAGTAGGAAACATAATGAATCTTAGGAGGAGCAAATCCTGACAACATTCAAGAACATACATGCACTCTAAAAAGTGATAGAAGTCCAAAAATTCCATGAGCAACATCAAGAAGAAGACCTAGAAGATATCAAACAACCATGGAAAACATTTGATGGCGAGTAGACATTAGAACCTGAGATCGAGGAATTTATACCATGCTTATCATCATATTGTTTATGCGTTCAAGAGACCAATCAACAAATAGTAGAGGATATGCATGGCATGAAAAAGGAGGACATACAAAATGGTGGTAATGAACAAGTGAACCAAGGGCATCACGACTACATTGAATTATGGTTCCATGCACCTATCAGTTCACACCATGCCTTCACTCTTCAACAATTCCTTACATCATATCGATTAAAGCAGTCTGTTTCTCATATTCTAGTATCTATAAAAGCATATCTTTCAAACCTAAATATGAGTTTATTTGTAATCATGTTACACACATGGATCCATTGGAAGTATTCCTATAATTGAAAGAGATTTTATTTTTCAAGCAAAGTAGGATAGGGTAGAAGAATAAATAAATAAACAAAATAGTAAACATAAAAATAAGTCCAGCTGTGAAAACTAGTTTACTGTTGCAATTGGACCTGAGTTTCGCTTGAAAACCAAGAAACTAGTGAGAAAAATTCTCAATAAGTTTTGCATGTTGGTTTGTAATACCCTTGTTTCCCCCTACTTGTAAATATAACTATAACTTCCAGAAAGACTGTGGCAAACTGAATATTTGTGAATGTTGGATTTGGTGAACCTTTTGTTATAAAAGGTAGTGTATATATTTATGTTGATTAATTAAAAATGTATAGTGTTGAATAATTGTTGAAAGAGGGGTTTTCCAAGATAGACCACAATGTTAAGAGAGAGATAGTGAGGAAAACCATAAATGGTTGAGATGACCCCCACCAAACCAGTACCTTACTAAATTTAATTGCTCAAAACCAGAATAATCCTTTGATCCATAAATGAATTACCAATCAAGTTGGTAGTTGGAAAATCCTCCTCAAGAGTTCATGAGGAGATGGAGCAGGGTACCCATATGTAAGTTTTCCAGACATGACCACAAGCTATGGATTCGAACCCATGCAATATTGTTGAGGAAGTCAAGAAGGGAAGTAATTTGTGGACAAAGGAAGATCTGCATGGAAGCAGAGTGGAGAGACCAACTTCCAAAAGAGAAGAGAGCACTGTAAACTCTCTGGTTCGAAGGAGAACTGAGAAACAAGCTCGTTTTGGGCGCAAGAAGCTGTTAGAATATTTTTCAATCCAAGCTAATAAACGGGGTTGACGAGTGACTTTGGAAGTGCTCATTGTAGACCTCCTTGCTTGGTACAAAGAAAAATGTTTGCTAAGATTCGGTGGGAGGAGGAGAGCAACCTTCGTCCATGATTGTCGCTTAGCAAGAAGAAAGAGTCTCTCTCATAGAATCATGGTCTATCTAGGGGGTGGTCAGTGGTAAATCTGTTCAGGAGTGGTTGTGCCTACGGTTGGGTGGAAACAGGCACCCCTTTCAGAAGAAACTTCACGATCTCTAGTTTCTGATAAGTATTTTCATACTTTGTGAACTGAAATGGAAATGATGATTTAATGTGCATGCCTATGACTAAATTTTGTATTGAATGATTAAGGTAGAAATTATCATTGTCTTTCTGTAAATTCCATGCTTTTGAATGGTCTTTTGGTTGCCTAAGCTTAGTCTCTAGATGGATTATGGGATGTGGGACTTCCAGGGAATCGAGGTAGGGGTAACTAAAATGCTTAATTCATGTCGACCTCTCAAAATTACCTTCACAAGAAGACTAAGTTTGAATTCTGAGGAAGGAGGGCGCCTCCCTCAGACCCTTCACATGTATGACCAAGGGCTCATGTCCATGTCCTTAACCAAGTCATGGCTAATATATTAGCGTGTAGCCCATGTGACCAAGGTCTGGAAACCCTGTGCTAGGCTTGAAAGGAGCTAAGCCTTTTTGGCTTCAAAACTCTGGGAGTTCGACGTTCCAGGGTGTTACTACCTTACCATTTTCAAACCGGTCGAAGGAAACTTGTTGACATGGTTAACCACGAGGTTGACCGACGTCTTGTGGTTTCCCTAACTGTGGAAGATAGACTTGTCCCACCTTTCAATTGTGACCCACTTACCAATCATGAAGTATCACAAGTCGCAGATCCAAGGGTATTCGGGAGCCCCCTGTTCGTTGGATCTACGCCAAGGTAAGTGCGACGTTGACTACTTCGGGAAAATAGAGGTGTTGTAGCACCAAATTCCCCAAACGTCGCAGTTCTGAATTGATGTGAGCCATGGATCTGGGGAGTCCATTGAGAACCCCTCTTGATCGTACGATAAACTAGTGAAGGGACTTATGCACAACACTTCGACGAAGTCCTACTTTGGAGAGCGTTGTCGTCACAATTCCAAAACCCCCGAAGGTCGGAGCTGGGAATAAATGAGAACCATAGATCTAGGGACACTTCGAGAACTTCCCTGGAAGTTGGATCTATGCCAAGGTGGGTCCGGCATTGACCATTATGGGAGAAAGGAGGTGGTAAGCAAGAAGAACCTTGAACACCGAAGTTACGAAGTAATGGAAGTCGTAGATCAATGGATCTACATGGACGCATCTCAACTGTGGGATCCAATAAGTGGGAAGGTTAATAGTCCAAAGTGACATGGCACGGAGATATCACTTAAGGTGATGGGGACCCACGTTTGACATGTCACATGTCACCTGGATTTGTACATCTCGCAAACCCTATGTTCCCATTAAAATGTGACATGTGTCATCCACCAAAGGGGCCACGTGTCATCTCTACCCTGCCACATGTCACCTCCCCTGGCACTTACTTGCTTGGCCTAACAATGCGTAGAGTACTTGGGATCCACACATGCTTTCCTTATTTTAATGTGCCATCGCGTGTAAGGGTGGACCCTTTGGGAGTCTGGGGCTTCAAAACTCTGGAGGATTGGGGTGTAGTGTTGTAGAAAATCCAAGGAGGTCGAAGGCCAGAGCCATGTGGATCCTTCAGGAATTTGATATTTTGGGACTTTGAAGGATCTTGGGATAGTATGAATGAGACAAATCCACATGGGCGTCATGTGTCCCTCTACTAATAGTGCCCAAAGAGCTTTGGGAGGCCATAAATTTCAATCCATAACTTGGATTTTAGCATGGTGGCAGCCGTTAGAAATCTCATGGCAAGTAGAAGTTGACGAAGATCTCAGAAATAGGATTTGAGATAGTTAAAGAAAATGAAATTATAATGCCCCATCCCTTAAAAGAGTATTTATGGGTCGGGTGTGTTACAGATTGGTATCAGAGCATGGCAACAACACTTGGCCTACTTGGGATCATGCACAAGTCACATTAAAATATTATTAGAGAAATTTTAAGGGGTAACACCCTATCTAACCCCAATTATAAGAAACTTATCTAAACCTCCACTGAAGAGAGGAATGAAACCTTCTACTGTTGATAAATGTTTTGGAAATCTGCATGATATGTTGCCAATGTTTCCAAATAAAGAAGTTGAATTCACTTTTCAATTGTGTGTGTTGTTCATAAACTGGTAGATAATTAACTAATGGAAAATGTTTTATCAACACTCAAGCAGTCAGTGGACAGCAGGAAAACTATAACGTCAAGGATGGTAACACACCATGAGTTGAGGGAAATCTCCCACAATAGAGAGGAAGACTTTGATGAGAGGAGGGCGATGGAAATCCCTCTAGATTTGGATGAAACTGTAAGAATCCTCATGGAAGAATTATAGAGTTGTAAGGCTGAAAATGAAAGGCTCATAAAAGAACAGGAAAAACAAACTGAAATTAATGCAGTACTACTGCAAATCTTATCAGGTATACAAAGGAAAATGCAACATGAACTAGTATCCAGTCATGTGGAAAGACATCATACTAAGAAAACTCCAAGTACACCTGAGATACAAAAACATGGTCCAGAAAGTGGCCACACAAGGAGAAGCACCTCAAAGAAGGCCCAACATGGAGTCAAGATTCATCGAAAGAATCCTATGGTAAGGAAACTACCAACTCCAAGGGATCTTCTAGTAGAAAAACTAGTTCACATTCCCAGAGGAGAAGGAAGAAGAGGAAATGTTCCAAGGGCCATGACCCTGAAGAGTTTAAGAAGGCCAAACCACCCACTTTCAATGGAGATATTAAGAAGAGTGAAGAAGAAAAAGTTTGGTTTCTTCACTTTAAGAAGTACTTCAGAGTCCATGACTGCTCTGAAAACTTAAAGGCTCGAATAACCATTTTCAACCTAAATGGAAAGGCCTCCATTTGGTGAGAGGACCTTAGGAATGTGAAAGGAATCCATGAGAAGGATTTGTCATGGAAACAATTTGAAAATTACTTCAAGAATAGGTATTTGTTAGAGAAATACTTTGATGGCAAGACCAAGGAGTTCTATGAACTCAAGTTAGGACAACTCACGATAGATGAATATATCAACAAATTTCTTTGAGTTGATTAGGTATGTGCCCTACATAAAGGATGAAAAGATAAATATGCAATGATTCATTAGTGGACTACTTCAGTCCTTCCGGAACAAAATTGAACTTTATTAGCCAAAGACCTTAGAAGATATTATCTAGAAGGCAAGGTATTGCTATGAGCAATTCAAGAATAAGACAGAACCTCATGAATATTGGAAGAAGAAAATTAATTTGAGATTCAAGAAGAAGGGGTTTAAATCCTCAAGATTTAAGAACCATGGGAAAATTTCCAAGATGAACCTTTGTACTAAAAGTGCATATCAACATAATTTCCCATCTAAAAGTGGTAATAAACCCTTTGGAGCAGCCTCGGGTAAGATTGATAACACAAAGAGAGAACCCTTGAAATGTTGGGGTTGTGGAGAAGAACATATGTTGAGGGATTGTCTGCAGAGGAAACAAAACAATAGGAGGGTCTACAACATCCAAGAGCCTACCATAGTCAATTATGTGGCTAGGACCATGCCACAAATTTATGCAGTCTTGGATAATAGACAAGTTGACCACCAAGCCTCAGTGGTAGAGATGGAAGGTATGATTGTCAACCATCGAGTTTCCATTTTAATTGACCCTGGTTCTAATTTGAGTTATTTTCCCCCTCAAACTATTGAGAAATGTAATTTATAGTAAGATAAACATGTTAAATCATGGCAGGTACAACTAGCCACTGGAACCAAAAGAAAGGTAATCGAGATCATACCAACATGTTGATTTATTATGAATGGATTACCCACCCAAGAAACCCTAAACATAATGCCTTTAGAATCTTATGACCTACTGATTGGAATGGAATGGTTGGCTACCCATAAAACTAAGTTGGATTGTTACAGTAAAAATTTATAGTGTGAAGATGAAGGAGGGAGAAAAATAACCCTACAATTCAAAAGCTTGTCTCAGTGAGACAAATATCATCCCTTCAAGTGAAGAAGTATTTCAAAAAAGGATGTCCTTTGTATGCAATACAAGTGTTGAACTCTGTTGAGAAAAACATACCAATCCTAGAGGACCATCCCATATTAAGAGAATATAAATATGTGTTTTTGGAAGAGGTACCAGGTCTACCTCCAAGAAGGGATATTGACTTCTCAATAGAACTTGTACCAGGAGCAGTACTAGTGTCTAGAACACCCTATAGAATGAGTACACCAAATCTAGTTGAACTCAAACTACAGCTAAAGGATATGTGGGACAAAGGCTAAATCTATCCTAGTGTGTCTCCATGGGGAGCACCAACCTTATTTTTGAAAAAGAAGGATGGCACACTCAGATTGTACATAGACTATAGACAACTCAATAAAATGACTATCAAGAATAAGTATCCCTTACAAAGGATCGATGAATTGTTTGAATAATTAAGGGGTGCTACAATTTTCTCCAAGATTGACTTGAGGTCTGAATACCATCAGGTTCGAATTAAGGATGAAGACATCCACAAAAAATCATTTAGGACAAGATATGGTCACTATGAATTTGTGGTGGTTCCATTTGGGCTTACCAATGCACCAGCCACTTTTATGTGCTTAATGAATAATGTACTCGGAAATTTATTGGATATATTTGTGTTGGTTTTCATTGATGATATCCTAATATATTCCAAGAATAGGGAAGAGAATGAAAAAAATCTCAATCTAGTGCTTCAAGTACTAAGAGAACATCAACCCTATGGTAAATTTAGTAAGTGTGACTTTTTCCAGAAACGAGTCCCTTACTTAGGCCGTGTTATTTCTGAAGAAGGAGTGGCAGTTGACCCTAACAAGATCAAAGCCATTATGGACCAACTTGCCCCAACATACGTATCTGATGTTAGATCTTTTATGGGCTTATAAGGGTACTATAGAAGGTTCATAAATGGATTCTCCAAGATTGGTTTCCCAATCACCTTCCTTCAGAAAAAAAGAGGGTTAAATTCATTTGGACATTAGAATGTGAAGAAATATTTCAAGAGTTGAAATACCTTATAACCAATGCACTTGTGTTGAAGATTGCAGACCCAAACAATGACTTCCTTGTGTGTACATATGACTGTAAGGAAGGGCTCGGAGGAGTCCTTATGCAAGAAGGACGTGATTTGCTACGAATCCAGAAAATTGAATGAGCATGAAGTCGATTATGTGACCCACAATGTGGAATTGACTACCATAGTGCATGCTTTAAAAATGTGGAGGCATTACCTCTTAGTTAGAAGATTTGTGCTTATGACATACCATAGTGGGTTGAGATATATGTTTGATCAAACAAAATTCAATGCTAGAGAAGATAGATGGATAGCTCTCCTTTGTGAGTTTGATTTTGAAATCAAACATATCAAAGGAAAATAAAATAGGGTGTTTGAATGAAAGTGATTCACTTGGAAACTATAAGCACTTGTGAATCAGACGTCAAGGAGAGAGTCAAAAGTGCACAAGAAACAAATGCATTTTTCAAGACTGGAAATCATGCTTAGAGCAAGAGCCCACGGGGATGAAGTATGAGGGTTATCAATTGTTGAATGATGGCATGTTAACTTACAAAGGCAGGTTGTATATTATGAATTGTGACGACTTGAAGAGGTTCATAATGGATGAACTACACAAAAGACCATATACTAGTCAGTCTGGTTATCCGAAAATGATCATGGCCACTAGGAAACTATTTTATTGTCCCAGACTGAAAAAGGACATAGTTGATTAATTAGCTAAGTGTCTGGAATGTCAGAAATTTAAGGTAGAGCACCAACACCTGAAAATGATGTTGCAGCCCCTACAAATTCCAGAATGGAAATGGGAAACCATCTCCGTGGATTTCATCATAGGGTTGCCAAAATCAACCAAACATAATGATGCCATCATGGTAGTTGTTGAAAAACTGAGCAAGGTTGCTCACTTCATTCCCGTCAAGTCAACTTGCAAGGAAATAGATATTTCCATTATTTTCATGAAAGAGATATTTAGACTGCATGGCATGCCTAAGGAAATTATATACGACAGAGATACAAATTTTTGGAAATCTATGTTTGTTGGTTTTGAAACTAAATTGCTATTTAGTACAACCTATCACCCTCAAAATGATGGGAAAACAGAGAGAGTAAACAAAGTGTTAGAAGACATGCTAAGGATGCATATAATGCATCAACCCAAGAAGTGGGAGGACTACCTACCACTGGTAGAATTTGCTTATAACAATGGCTATCAAGAGTCATTAAAGATGAGCCCTTCTGAAGCCCTCTATGGTAGACAATGCAAGATTCCAATCAGTTAGGATAACCCAGTGGAAAAAATTACAATCAGGCCAAATATGTTGAAAGAAATGGATCAACAAGTAGTCCATATAAGATAGAATCTGAAAAGAGCTTAGGATAGACATAAGAGGTATGTAGATAGAAAGAGGACTCATTGGGAGTTCAAAGTCGGGGATCATGTATATATCTGAGTTAGACCGAGGAAAATTTCCTTGAGGATGGGAGCTTATGCCAAGCTGGCACCGCAGTATTGTGGGCCCTTTGAAATTTTTGATAGGGTGGGGAATGTAGAATATATACTTGCACTACCTCCCAGAGTGAGTGCACATAATGTTTTTCATGTTTCATTACCGAAGAAATATGTACATGATTCTAATCATATAATTTATTATTTTGTGATTCGGGTAGAACCAGAGGGAGAATTCATGTTGGAACCACAATGCATAATAAACAAGAAGGAAATCCCACCCAAGAATAGAACCATTGCACAGGTCAAGGTGCAATGGAAACACTTTGGTCCGGATGAAGCTACATGGTAAATGGAGGATGCCATGAAACATGCATACCCAATTATGTTTACTTTTGTACATACAGAACACATCGTCATGTAGAACATTGAGGACGATGTTCCTTTAAAGGGGAGGGGATTATAATACCCATTTCCCCCCTTATTCTAAATATAAATATAACTTGCCAAAAGACTGTGACAAACTGAATATGTCTGAATGTTGGATTTGGTGAACCTTTTCTTATAAAAATTAATGTATATATTTATGTTGATTAATTAAAAATGGATAGTGCTGCATAAATTTTGAAAGGGGGGGTTCCAAGATAGACCATGATGTTATGAGAGAGATAGTGAGGGGAACCAGAATTGGTTGATATAAATCCACCAAACCAATACCTTACTAGATTTAATTTCTTAGAACCAGAACAATCCTCTAATCTAGAAATGAATTACTAGTGAGGTTGGTAGTTGGAAAATCCTCCTCAATAGTTAATGAGGAGATGGGGCAGGGTACCCATACATAAGGTTTCTAGACATGACCACGAGCTAGGGATTTAGACCCACACAATCTTTCTGAGGAAGGAAAGAAATGAAGTACTTTGTGGGTAGAGACAGGTCTGTCAAAAAGCAGAGTGGAGAGACCAACCTCTAGAAGAGAAGAGAGCAATGGAAACTCTCTGGTTCAAAGGATAAATGAGAAACAAGCTTATTATGGGTGCAAGAAGTTGTTGGCGGCGTTTTCAGTCCAAGTTAATAAATGGGGCTGATGAATGACTGTGGAAGTGCTCATTGCATAACTCCTTACTTGGTAAAGAAAAAAATTGTTTTCTAAGATCTGGTTGGAGGAGGAGAGTAACCTTTGTCCTTGACTGTCGCTAAGCAAGAAGAAAAAGTCTCTCTCAGAGAATCATGGTCTAGCTAGGGGGTGGCCAGCGATAAATCTATTCAAGAGTGGTTGTGCCTACAGTTGGGTGGAAGCAAGAATCCCTTTCAATAGTCGCTTCATGATATATAGTTTCTGATAAGTATTTTCATACTCTGTGAACTGAAATGGAGTTCGATTCTCTGAGGTGTTACTACCTTACCATTTGCAAATCGGTCGAAGGAAACTTGTTGACACAGTTAACCATGAGGTTGACTAACATATTGTGATTTCCCTAACTGTGGAAGATTGACTTGTCCCACCATTAAACCCTAACCCACTTACCAATCATGAAGTATCGCAAGCCGCATATCCAAGGGTATTCAGAAGTCCCCCTAGTCGTTGGATCTATGCCAAGGTAGGTACGGTGTTGACTACTTCGGTAAAACAAAGGTGTTGTAGCACAAAATTCCCCAAACGCCAAAGTTATGAATTGATATGAGTCATGGATTTGGAGAGTCCATTGAGAACCCCTCTTGATCGTCCGATCAACCAGTGAAGGGACTCATGCACAACACTTCAACAAAGTCCTACTTCAAAGAGTGGAGTCGTCATAACACCAAAAACCCTCGAATGTTGGAGCTGCAAATAAACGAGAACCGTAGATCTAGGGACACTTTGGTAACTTCTCTAGTCGTTGGATTTATGCCTAGGTCAGTTTGGCATTGACCGCTCCGGAAGAAAGGAGGTGGTGAGCAAGTAGAACCCTCGAACACCGAAGTTATGAAGTAACGGAGGCCATAGATCAATGGATCTACGTGGATGCATCTCGACCATGAGATCCAAGAAATGGGAAGGTTAATAGTCTAGAGTGATTTGGCACACTGATGTCACCTAGGGTGACGTGGACCCATGTTTGACATGCCATGTGTCACCTGGATTTGTACATTTCGCAAACCCTATGTGCCCATTAAAACGTGACATGTGTCACCCACTAAAGGGGCCATGTGTCATCTTTTCCTTGCCACGTTTCACCTCCCCTAGAACTTACTTGCTTGGCCTAACAAGGGACGAAGTACTTGGGAGCCACACATCCTTGCCTCTGCTTTTAATGTGCCATCACATGTAAGAGAGGACCCTTCGAGAATCTAGGACTTCAAAACTCTGGAGAATTGGGGTGTAGTGTTGTATAAAAGCCAAAGATGTCGAAGGCCGAAGCCACGTGGAAAAATTTCAGGATCCTTCACGGATTTAGGATTTTGGGACTTCGAAGGTTCTTGGGATAGTATGAATGAGACAAATCCACGTGGGTGTCACTTGTCCCTTGACTAATAGTGTCCAAAGAGATTCAAGGGGCCATAAATTGCAATCCAGGACTCAGATTTAAGCATGGTGGCATCCATTAGAAAGCCCGTGGTGAGTGTAAGTCCACAAAGATCTCAGAAATAGGATTTGAAATAATTAAGGAAAACGAAATTATAGTGTCCCATCCCTTGAAAGAGTATTTAGGGGTCAGGTGTGTTACATGGTTCAATATTGTATTACGATTCTTTAAATCATTTTTGTTCTATGCTTGTATTGGATGATGTGGGATCCCTTAAGGTATTCTTTCCAGTAGGTCTTGTCCCATCGACGTTAGCATTATATCTAGGATCAAGATCAAGAGATATTTATACTCTCTTGGAATTTTTATGCCTCAATGACAAGTTTCCTCGTTGATAGTAGTGGGGTTGCATTAATTCCTCCTGACTTGATACATGGCTTGATAAATTCCAGAGTGAAATATAAATCTTTCGATTGTGCATAGCCATGGATGGAGTTAACCCATATTGCCTCCAAGACACCAATTATTTTGTTAGGCATTGGTAGTGATCAATACAATAACCCGAATTAGATATGTTGTTTTACTTACTAAACAGTCTAAAGAACATGGCATTAACCATCCAACATATCCCTAGTATTTTTAAGATGATTCTATTTCATTTTGGGCTGGTTAAAATATTAGTCGAAGCAATATTGTAGGATCAAAATGATAATTGAGCACAATTATTGGTAATAAATCGTTGTGTAGAGGCACCTGCGCGGCAATAAGTCAAAGGATCAAAATACAAGGGTACCAAAAGTAGGGTTTCTAAAGTAGAGTAGAAATTTTTGAAGTTGAAAAGCATGGAATTGGAGCATGAGATTCCCCAATTGGAGAATGTAGATCCAGAAGCATAGGAAAATGAGAATGCATATCCAGAGAAGAATGAAGAACCAAATCCTAAAACAACAAAGAAGAAGAAAAATGCAAGACATAGGACATAGAATGAGGTTAGGGTTTCGAACCCTGAACTGAGAAAAGCTAGAGGACGACCCCATGGTAAAACTACATAGTAATTTGATCAATTTGATATCAACAGGTTGAAGCTAGAAGAGGAAATAAGGGATAAAAATTCAAAATCCCAAGAATCGGAAGGAAGAGTAGAGGTCGTGCATAATACAAAGAGGAAATCAATGTTATT
>JASDQU010227185.1:0-17342 GCA_032191745.1 Picea mariana | reverse complement strand
TTGTATTGATCTTACATTTCTCATAATAAAAAGGTCATATCTTTGGTTGTGCTTCTACATCTTGAATATATTGTGATCTCCATGTGTTGATGAATCTTGTATTCTTAGTGATTCCAAGAAAGAATTTGGCTTGGGATCATTGCAGTGATGTAGGCAATAAAGAGAAACAAAAGAAAGAGGAGTCAATAAGGAATGTGGGTGAAACCATCTCCTTGAACATTGGGGCACCCAAATCTTCAAAGAATGTTAAAATAAGTGTCCAATGTTCTGATAAAGAAGAAATGAAGTTGGCCAAGCTACTTGGTGGATTTCAAGATTTTTTTTCTTGGTCTTATGAGGATATTCATGGTTTTGATCCTGGTCTTATACAACATGATATCCCCATGAAGAAAGGCATGAAACCAGTTAGGTAGAAACTAATACCTATTAACTTTGCATTTAAAGAAACTTTTCAAAGGGGGTTGGAAAATTTATTAAGGACTCAGATCATTTTTTGGGTCAAGTACCCTGAATGGGTTTCCAATTGGGGACCCATTACAAAGGCCATTGATCATATTATAACCTTCATTAATTTTCACACAGTCAGTCAGGATATTATGAAAAATCCTTTCCCTCCTCTTAATATGGAAATGTTTCTGCAACAGGTTGTAAGGTCACATATGAGGCCCTTACTTGACAGTTTTTTGGGTTACAGTCAAATCAAGGTAAAAGGGGCAGGTGCTCACAAAACCACTCTTATCACTAATTGGGGTACCATGACTTATAAATGCCTTCTTTTTGTCTTACCTGATGCAAGTATCGCTTTTAAAATACCTATATGAACAACTCTTGACAAATTAATCAGTATCCATATCTATCTTGATGATCTAATTGTATACGTTAAAGGGATGATAATTACCTGAGAGTTCCAAGTGTTATTTCTGGGTCCTTTCAAAATTTCTTTTGTTCTGGATACTAACTCTTACATTCTAAAGGATTTACAAGAGCAATTGTTTTCCTACAACACTAATGGTTCTCACTTGAAACATTATATGGGACCAACGCGAAAAGTTTTAACATTCTTGGATTTTATGTATACTAGTAACCTAGCTGTTCTTTCAATTTTGCACTATTTTATTTTCTTCTTTGCACTATTTTGATTTATTCTTTTTGTTTTAAAACATTTCCTACTTCTTTTACATTTCTGTCATTTTATTGGTGTTGTTTAATCTTTTCAATTTTACTTCTATCATGATTTTTTTTCTTACCATCTTTTAGTTAATTTGGTCAAAATAAAATGTTGGATGAGTTTTTCCATAGTGACACTCCTGCAAGATATTGTTGGTCAATATCAATCAAGATTACATAGATGTCACGATGTTTCCCTGAAAATAAAACTTGAAATTGTTATCTGCTTCAACTGTTGTCTAAAATTTTTCTTTGGCTTATCTTCCGCTTCTGCTTTCCTTTTCTTCATCCATTTGAGAATTTAAGAGAGTAATTCCATAAATTTTCTCCTAGAAGTTGAGAGTTGATCCTAGTTGAACGATTATGCATGCAGTGGTAAAACCCCTCATACTTAACAATTTTTATGAGTTATTCCTGAATTCCTGATAATTTTTCCATTAAATCCGCTCACTTCCCCCTATTGCATAATCTTCCTGGTTATATCTTCTTGACCTGCGAAACCATGAGTTCTGAGTTCTAATATTTTCAACACAAATTTCCCTATGGATTCGCAAGTTTGTTAACAATTAAAATCACAATGAGGATTTTTCCCACAAAGTATTGCTAAAGCCCATTATTATAAGCTAACAATATATATAATACTAGTAGGTGGGACCCCCTTGTATATTGGGAGATCAAATCTAGTTCTTATTTCATGTTTATGCTGTTGTTCGAAACCGCTTATAGATTTCTACATGATTAATGAAATATTGGTTTTATTGGCAATGGATATTGTCCCTTGGTTATGTAAGGAAGCAAAGATTCAGGAAGAACAACAAAGTACGAATTGCACGGAAGGCACATAAACTGAGGAAAGTTCGAAGTGGTCCAAGAAGCATAAAAGGAGCAAAGTAATGGAAAAGCTAGTCGTTGAAAGAGAAGATAAAGGAAGATAAAGCAACAAAGAAGAAGGATTGTGGACAACTCAAAAAGAAGAAAAATACACCAATGGATACTTTGGAGCACCTTGTGGAAAAGGAGGAAGGATAGGCTGGTGAAGCCCTGAAAATGCGGGTCAAGTGGACCTAGGGTTTTGGACCTAGGGTTTATGACACCTAGGCTTAGGTCTAAGGTTGTGTGAGAGTCACATAATGTATAAATAAAGGTCTAGGAGAGTCAAGAGGGTTTCTTAATTATTGGTTGTTGTTTTTTCTTATCATTATTGTCGTTGTTCATTGTCGATTATTGTTGTTGTTGAGATCAATATTGAGTCTGTATTCTGGATCTTCAGCTAGGTGTGAAGGTCAACCCTGCAGTTGGGTGCACAGGAAGGGGAGAGAAAGAGAGAGAAAGATCTGCAGCTAGGTGCGCAGATAGAACATTATGTTTTGATATAATAAATCAAGAAACACAATTATGTGGATGTATCCCTAGGGAGAGGGTGAACCACGTATATATTATTGTCCTTTTGGTTGATGTGTTATTTATCATCTGATATAATGTTACTGCATTGTTGTGTTAGATCAGAGATATAACTTTAGGAAGTAAGCTTAAGAGTGGTAAAGAATATATAGATTGTTTTTCATTGTGTTTTGGAATCACTTTGCATTTCCTTTTCTTGTAGACACCCGTGTCCTGCAAACCCCTATTGCTACTTCAGGTGAGGTTGAATCTGCTTCGTAGGTTTTTTTGAAAGGGCCAATAGTTAGGGTTTGTTGGTGTGTTGTAAGAGTTGAACCCTGGGTCTGCCCCTGTGCCAACAAATGGTTCCATTTCTAGGACAGGGATCTAGTTGAGGGAATGTCAAGGTGGTTTCCATCGAAGACAAAGGTTCAGAAGTGGATAGAAGAACAAGAAAAGGACTTCGTCGAAGCTCAGAACAAAAATCCTAGCATTAGTACAGAAGATTGGTTGGGAAGGTACATATTTATCGACATACAAGAGATATTACTTGGAGGATTTCACAAGGCGTTATATGAGTGGTTAGACAGATTAGTAAATACCCAATTTGAGATCAAATCTAGACTACCTGTGGTTTGGAAAACAACGCTGATTAAGAAATTCAAGAGAGTTGATAACGTTGTGTCTAGAGCAGTGGATCTCTGGTTTGATAGAACTATTGGAGGGTACATTACTGAGTTTGCTATTGACAAAGTGGAATCATATAGTCAAGCATAGAGTTATTTATTTAAGGGACCCAGAGGAAAGTTCCTACACTTTTTAAAGATGGGGATTAAGATGTTATTGCATGAGAAGAATTTTCTGAAGATACAATGAAGCTAATATTCAAGAATTCAGACAACGATAGTGACACAGAAGATGAACACATGCACAATGGGAGATCATTCATAGAGGTTCCTCTTGCGAACCTATTTAAGAATAATTACAGAGATGAGGGATTCTACAGTGGAGAAGAAGAAGATTTAATAGACGAAGAGTATTCAGATTCCACAATAATAGAGGAACTAGGATCTGAAGAACTTCATTGGAAAGAACCAGCAACTTTAGGAACCACGCCTACTGTCGAAGTAAGTACCATTACTCCTCCTATTGTTTTAGTAGAATTAAGTAACCAGAGTAACCCGAGTATTCATAGAAATCAAAGTATTGTTACAAATAGTTTAGCACATACTCAGTCAAGAAGCCCAGGAAGATCTATGGCAGATGAAATGAGGTTACCTATCTTTAGAGGAGATGGATATGAAGATCCTGATCAACATTGGTTACTATGCGAAGCTATCTGGAGCATTAAGCAAGTCACTGACGAAGTTGTTAAGAGAGCTCAGTTCAATACTACCTTGAGAGATCATGCACTAAGATGGTGTATGAAGTTTTCTTTAGGACCTAGACAACCTAAATCGGTAAATGAAATTAAGACTGCGTTGAGTGCAGAATTCAAGAAGCCTGAGTTAGAGTCACAGTTTATTACAAAATTGAAGGAGATCAATCAGAAGATAACTGAACCTGTTTGGGAATTTGATCATAGGTTTAAGACTCTGACAGGTCGTTTAAGTTTTCAGATCCCAAACGAACATAATAAAGAATGGTTCATCATTGCCCTCTTTCAACATATCAGAGTTCCTCTGATGCAACAAAAGGTTGATTCACAAGTTGAAGCACTGGATATCACCATGAAACTAGAAGCAACCCCTATAGGAGAATCCAGTCCAGGTATGAGATAGATATTGAATTAGTTAACTAGCTTATCTTTACAGGTGGAAGATATGAAGAAAGTGTTGAAGGAAAATCTCCCTGCGGATAGGTAGATCTTCTCAAAGAGATAGACTCTTAACTCTAAGACAGAAAGTGCTTATCATGGTCACTAACTTCCTTTTAGATCTAGGTGGACTAGTGTGTGAGGAGGAAGGAGAAAATAAGTACCTTTCACCGGTGTTTGTCCCTGCACGCTCCGAGTTGAGCTCCAATCTTTCGCTCCTCGATAAGCCCTGTAGACAAACAAAGTACGACTACTTCCTACTCTATCAAGATTAGTCCGAAATAGGTCTATATACTAAAGAGACAAATTCATGTGAGATTGAACACGAATTAGAAAGAAATAGGCCAAGCAAATTATATTAATGAGGAAAAAACATTGCTTACAGCCATAGATGAATTGCAGCAATTTCGTCAAGTCCTCCTTGTCTACCCCTTGCTCAAAAGATCCACGATCTGAATGATGATAGCTTCACTGATTTCTCCCTATGAGATCATAAGTCCCTTTCTTTCAAATCACTTATGTTCCTACACCACTTATAAGATCATAAGTTTGGTGTGATTCTCCCTTTTCAGTCCTCCTTTCACCATGAGAGAGCTTGCTTATATAGCCTTGGAGAGGCTTTAACCACTTGAGATATCCTTGGGGAAGTTGAGGATTTGCCTCCTTCAGTTGAGGACCTGCCCTAAGATCATGGCTGGACTAGGGATTCGAATCCAACTGCCTCCCAAGAATGAAAGGATCCTTCCCCCATTCATCTCAACAACTTAACTGCTACCCAGAATAGGTAGCGCTCCCTTAAAAGGGCACTCAGAGCATTGTAGCGCTCCTTAGTAGTGTTTAGGGGAGCGCTAGCATTCCTGAAGGGAGGAGCGCTCCTACAAAAGGGTTGACCGAGCATTATAATTCTCCCTAATGGCTTATGGGGGGGCGCCAACACTCCTGAGATAGTTATAGGGGAGCGCTCCCCGCCAAAAACTTAGTTTTTTGACTGTTTTCATATGGAAAAAGGTTCATGAGCCCAGTCAACCTTTCCTCCTCTTCCAAATCAAGTGTTTGACATGTGCCAAGTGTCCTCCTAATGTCATTTACAGGCACGACATAGGCATAATGGTAGTATGCTTCCCTGACACTTGTGACACTTGTGAGCAAAATGCGACACTTGCGACCTTTGTAATGATGACACTTGCGACACTATCAAAGTGAGTATTTTTTATGTGTAACAGAAAGATAAAGGAAAAGAGAAAAGAGAAGATATCTGGTATATTAGATGTAAATCAGAGGGCTATGAAAAAGAGCACTGTCCCATATTTCATGAATACTTGGCATCTAGAGCACCTAATCCTTTTAAGAAGAATATTGCACCCTAGTGCGAGGTATGTAGAACTAGACATTGCCCTGGTGAATTTTATTACATCCAAAAATATGTCCAGACACCTACCAATCTTTACTGCACATTTTGTAAATCTGTGGGCCATGATGAGAAGGATTGTAAGGCTTACAATCTTATGCATGAAATATAAAGGGATACATACATAATTCAAGGAGAAGCTCAACAAGAAGGAAATAATGCGTAGTTCAACTCCCCATGAAGAGGAAATTTCAACCCTCGTGCTGGATTCAGAGGAAGAGGATGAGGAGGTGGTATGGGCTGAGGTCGAGGTTATATTATTTGGTATAACTGCGCACAACCAAGACATTTGGCAAGGGATTTCTAGAACCCTTGTACTACTTACAACTACTGCAACTAATTTGATCATGTCATCGAAGGGTGTTCAGTGTTTTTAGCTAAACATTAGGAGAGATGAGGAGGAAACCAACAAGTCCAATTAATATTAGCAGAACCTCATAGTGAGGACCCCAAAGTCATTGTTATTACTAAAGGAGACATTGTTACAGGAGAAGATAGGGTGACTCCAGGAAATACTATAGAAGGATCAGGGATCAGAAGAGCTACATAGAAGGCACAATTGTTCGATCCAAGGAGAGAGAGGCATAATTTTGAAGAAGTAAGGAAATAATTTGTAGGAGAACAAGATTCTTCATCTAAGGTACAAACAGAAGTAAGGGAATGTGAAATGCCACCATCATTTGATCAATCTTCTCTATGTAAACAAGGAAGAGAGGTAAGAAAACTCATGGAATTGTTATATACGTGTATCAATTTGATTAAATATGAAAAAGTTGTGTAGGAGCTACAACACGTAGTAGGATAGTATGAAATTGTGAGAATAGACCCTATGCTAAGTAGAGATGTGAATAAAGTATCAAGGAAAAGAAGAACAAATAAGGAAGTACACCTTAATGCTCATATTGGAGACTACAATGTGGACTATGTGGTCCTCGACTTGGGATCAGAAGTAAATTTTATGACGAAACAAACTTCGGCACTGATGGGAAAACCTAGATTGATTTACTCTCCTATCAGAATCAGGATGGATAATCAGCAAGCGATGATCCCCTTTGGAAGACTAGAGCATGTCCCTGTAGACATCGACGGGGTAAGGACGTTTGCAAACTTCAAAGTGATTGAGATTGTTGATGATATATGTCCTTATCCTTCATAGTTAGGAATTGATTGGGATTTCAACAATGCAATTGTCATTGACCTAAAGAAGAGAAGAATGACATTTGAGGGCAATGGCCTTAAGGTCATTTCACCTCATGAACATGATGAAGGCCATAGATACACAAAACCTATCAGATAATAAGACCGCACATATGAGCTAGAGAACATCTATAAACTGACAAAAAGACATCAGGATTATATTAATCCCACAACAGATGGAAATCTAAGTTGGCAAAGTGAAAGTGCATGTTCATCAGATTCAAAGGAAGCATTGGAAAAATAGCATAACAAAATGTACGAATTCTCTACATGGTGATGTGCCAGATTGACCAGAGCAGTTCGTTGGATTGGCACAGAAGTAAGTAATCTCCCTACATTTGATGGCCTAAATCATTTAGAGACATTTCTAGCTGAATTTAATAAAATTGTACTAGTACAACAAAGGATGTTGGCACTAGATGAAGCCTTGAAAGCTACACTAGCTAGATGGTGGGGAACACACAAGAAGAACATCGTGGAGTGGTTACAATGTCACACCTTACTGACAGTGTGCTTTTCATACCAAGTTGAAGGATGTGAAGTTCGATACACAGGTCATATTTTTCCTAAGGACCATGTGCGAATTTGTGAGGAGGCCTGCAGAAACATTCCTAAAGAACAGTGGGTACATAATTTCATTAACACATTGGATACTACACCTATCAACCGGTATCTTCAAGAAGAGATGCACTCTGTTACTACAGATTGGTATGGTATGACTCAAAACTTTATAGTTACCTTCTTATTTGAAATTCAGTACCCTACAGTAGATCAGGCTTTACAAATCATAAGACATAAGTTCTTTGAGGAGGCACCTAACCCCCCTCTTGACCAAGAAAAAGGTGAATGGACTACGCCTCTTCAGCAGTTACAGGAGTGCTACAATATTAATGCTGACAAGGATGATAACCTGAAGGATGTAAAAAATTTTGAAACTAAAGGAAAAAGAGACATAGATGGGCCTGGGATTGAATTACCCTTGGTTGGAAAACCCATTAAAATTAAGAAGGTTAATATTGGAACCGAGAAAACACCTAATTTAGAAAATGTTGGAGACTATTGGGATGATGCTACTATTAGCAAGATCAAAAAACTATTGAAGGAATATCAGGATTTGTTTCCAACCAAGTTCATAGACATGGAGGGAATTAAAGGGCCCATGGGAGAAATGAGGATCCCCTTCAGAGAAGATGCAAGACCTATCAATAAGAAACCTTATAGATTGAATCCCAAATATAAGAATAAGGTTAAAATTGAATTGGATAGAATGTTGGAAGTAGGAATCATAGAACCAATTGAAGAATCTGAATGGATTAACCCTATGGTGGTGCAGGATAAGAAGTAAGGAGAAATCAGAATTTGTGTAGATTTAAGGAAACTGAATGATGCATGCCTACATTACCCCTTCCCTACACCTTTTACTAATGAAGTTTTAGATAATGTAGAAGGACATGAGGTCTACTCATTCACAGATGGATTTTCAGGCTATCACCAGATCAGAATTACTAAGGAAGATCGACATAAGACCACATTTGCAACATAATGGGGTTCTCTTTAGTATATTGTGATTCCTTTTGGCTTGAAGAATGACATTTAAGGACTTTTTACACAAGTTATTGGAAGCATACTTTGATGATTGGACTATTTTTAGCCTAATGAAGGTTCATATTGAATGCTTGAGATTAATGTTAGACAAGTGTTGGCAATGTCAGATTTCCCTTAATCTGAAAAAGTGTATTCTCTTTTCTCCCTTTGGAGTGCTGCTAGGGAATATTGTATGTAAGCAGGGGTTGTTGGTAGATCCTTCCAAGATTGCTATCATTTTTTATCTACCTCCTCCTACTTCAGTTAGACATCTATGCATTGCATTAGGACACACTGGGTACTACAAGAAGTTTGTTAAGGGTTATGCGCATATAACAACACCTATGGGGAAGCTATTAAAAAAAGATAGTAAGTTCCAATGGACAGAAGAATGCCAATAGATCTTTGACATACTAAAACAAAAAATGGTCACTACACCTATCTTGGTGATTCCAAACTGGGGTAAGGAGTTCAATGTTCATGTCAACGCTTCATCCATTTCATTAGGAGAATTTTTAGCACACCCAGGTGCAAGAGACATTGGCCACTCCATAGCCTTTGCTAGAAGGAATCTTTCTACAACTGAAAGGAACTATACGATGACTGAAAGAGAAGGCTTGGATATGGTATATGTGCTGTAGAAGTTTCGACACTATTTGCTGGGAGGACATTTTAAGATGTTCATTGATCATTCTGCATTGAGGTACTTAATCAACAAAATAGTGTTGCGGGGAAGAATATGCATATGCCTACTACTATTCCAAGAGTATGATTTTGAGATTGTGGTTAATCTAGGAAGAATGAATAAGGAACTTGACAACTTATCTAAGTTAGAACATGGAGAGGAACCTACTATTCTGGAGGATACACTTCCAGATGCACAATTATTGTCCATCAGAAAAATTGATGATCACTTCACCAAGATAGTTCAGTTCCTATCCACAGGAATTGATGTGAGTGGGAAATCCCGCTTACGAACTTAGCATTTAAGGGATCTAATCATGCATGCAAAAAATCACCATTTAAAGGCCTCTACATTTTCCTATTCTCCCACCACAAAACCCCACATTCATGCAATACTAAGGTGCAAACAAGATTAGGTAACTCTACCTTAAATCCTCTGTTTGATGTCGATCTCTTCACTTTCACTTTCTCCTTGACTGCAAGCCTCCTCTGAAAGCTGACCTACATTCACACATGGACAAATAGAGAGCTGGAAACATGCATTTCATATACTAATTACTGGGTTAGATGTGACAATATCATAAAATAAATACACAATTTGAACACATGATATGGTGGGACGAAAAAAGTATTCCTTTTTGTATTAATCTTCACAAGAGTAAACTTACAATATGTGGTCGACACTACTCCTTGAACCTGGTCCTGGGATCCTCTTCACAATGCACCAACTACTCAACCTCACAATACAATTGTAGGAAATTGGACCAAAGGGGGGATAAATTTGGGTAGAGCTTCTATAATCTTCTTCTCCTCCTTTCAAATGGGACCCCTACCCCTTATTTTATAGGTAGTTATCCAGTTGAATGATTAGACATAGGCAGTTAAACGGTTTGAGCAATCTCCTGAAACTCTGTTTCACTCTGCAACTTTCCATTTTTTGTGATTTTGTCAGTATACGCGGGCTATAGAAGGCCTGCATGCATATGAATGAGTGCACACATGGGATATAGAAGGCCAAGGCATGTATTGCTCAAAAAGAGGGCTTTTTCGAAGAGCTTGGCTTAAGAAATTGGCAACTAGTAGGGCCAGAGGCCAGGTATGTAGGCTGGGTGAAAATTAGGTTTATAACAGATGCCCCCTAAAGTGTGAGGTCAAAAGATCATCTGATGGTCGAAATACTTTACCAATGTTCATCAATGTGCCAAGTGAGAGAGCCCAGGGACCAGTATTCGGGAGCTTCCATCTGCAAAATAACAATTTGTCTCACCGAGGCGGGCATACCCATGCTCGGGATAAAAACTAAAATCATGGTTGCTAATCAAATACACTATAGATCCATGTCATATAACTATATAAAGTGTATCCGTGAGCAATACACAACAGATCTACATCTCAAAATCAAAATATATACATGTATAGTATCCATATTCAAGAAGCTAAGTGTCATCTGATGGCTGGAGATGATGCTTTCAGATCTCGGGCAACAACATCAAGATCTTCAAAACTCGGGTAAGAGTGTAATATGAGTGTATGACTTCACTACCCAGAGGTCCTTAACAACTCGTCATGAATAAACAAGAGGATCCCGATGATCAGACAAAAAACTTCATTGATTTTGAACAAGGATTTTGATAGGTATTTTAGGATGGTTGGGCATGAGGGAAAGAGACAAACTGCAAAAAGGCCAACATGAGCTTGGTAAAAAATTACGTTGGACAGTAGAAAGAAAAATGATGAGACTCAGGAAACATGATATTGACATAAGTTGACGATGCAGGAGGCAATGCCAACTCTCCATATGTTTGGAAGAATAACCAAACGGAGTAGGACACAACTCTATGAGAATAGCTTCCTAAGGTCATACTATATCCTAGATCTTTGACGAACAAACAAAAAGATGTGCTTTGTCCAAGGGTGACTCATTGTGCTGCCAACAAAAAGAAAATACTTTTCCCTTCCTCTTTTTGGGGTATATTTGATTTTTTTGTCCTTTTTCAATATTTTTGAAAAGATTTGAAAAAAGAATAAAATAATTTTACATTACAAAGGAGGAATGAGTGTCACAATCATACTAGTTCTAGCTGCAAGGAACACACTGATGCTCAGAGCAAAGGGACATATGCAGAAAAGGGACACTCGAAAAAAACCTCCATGGGCAAAAGGTGTCAAGACACAAAGGAAAAGTGCTACAGGGCTTGCGAATAAGGCATGCTTCAAATGGTTCAGTTGAGAGAGACATGGAGCTGGCATTAGGCCAAAGACGTGGGTATGTGAATGCGGTTTAATAAAACAGACAATGGTAATGTCCTTCAATGTAAGTTTAACGAGCCCAGAGAAGATAAGCTCGGTCGTTTTTTTTCATTTTTAGAGAGTCTGAAAAAGAGTAAAAGAAGACTCCACTGGGGTACCTTATTCGAAAAGAGTCTAGTTGGTTTGAAAAAGGGTAAACTAGTACTGAAACAATGACTATTCAAAATCATTTTAACGAGTATGACAAAGACAAGATCACTTGAAAATCTTTTTATTTTTAGGGAGTCTAAAAAGATCTTAACTATGGACTTCGTAAAGGTTGTTCTTCTTGTCCATTTTAATGAGTGTGAAGAAACAAGGTCACTCGACGATCTTTTCAATTTTAAGGAGTCTGAAAAGAGCTTAACTATGGAATCCGTGGGGGTGCCTTTTTTCATAAATTTAGTCCCTTAGGCCCGAAAAAGGGGTAAAATTATACCCAAGGACACTCTTCTAGAGAACTAAAGTTCCTAGAGTATACCTTTGTTCGTACAACTAACCATCCATATCGAAAAAGGGGTAAACTACCACCAGACATACATGCCTTCAAATTTGAATTTAATGAGTGTGAAAGACAACAAGATCGCTCGACAATTTTTTCATGTTTTAAAGGGTCTCAAAAGGGCTTAAAATAAGACCTACGGGGGATATGACTCATGTATGAAATTGGTTCAGGTAGAGCCCACTTCTAGGCTCAGACCAAGAGTCTCTTCGATAGTCAACTTGGAATGTCTCCCAAAAGGGAAGAAAACAAAAACCACAGTGTAAGTCCTCCTGCGGTATAGAAACTGTAGTCATGGCTTCAAGGATAGCCTCATCTGAAGGAAATTCAAAATCTGAGAAATCACACAAATGAGGGTCGACAGTCCCAAAGGGTGAAGTAAATTGACCATACTCCAGATGATGATGGAGGTTCTGGCTAGAACTGGCAGATTCTATCAGTGAAGAAACACAAGCAAGAGGGCTTGAGGATCTAAAAACAACGAGATCAGACTCAGAAGGATACTCAAGATCACTTGGACCAAGAGGAGGAAGTGAGGGCTCCCATGCCCCCATTGGATAACCCAATGGATCAATTGTTGAGACCAAGTCTCGAGAGGGAAAACATGACTTCATAGGTTCCTCCTCAAAAGCAATTGAACATCAAGGATAAGATGCCACATAATTAACCCATGGTAGAGTAGATTCTACATGAACACTAGGAACATGTAAAGGGGTAGCTTGAAACAATGTTGAATTAGGATGGTGATTATCAGATGCCAGCTAGTCAATAGTGACAATGTTTCCATTGTGAGGGAAATGCATAACCCAGAAGAGCGTAGACACCACAACATTCATAGCATATACATAATCATGCCCGAGAAGCATATTGAAATATAATGGGCCTTGCACCACTATAACATCAACGCGGACAATCTTCCCACCTAAAGAAATAGGAAACTGAGGAAGAACCCCCAAATATTCACTAAGACGTCTGTCAAAAGCCAACAACTCATGCGAAGCAGATACAAGCTCAAGAGATCCCAAGACTTTCCAAACCAAGAAGGATAAAATACTTGCAGAGGATTCTTCATCCACAATACATTGATAGATGTTTATTGAATTAACTTCAACCCTTACTTGAAAAGGTGCATAAGAAGGAAGACAAGGCTCAACAAGATCATTCCAATCAAAGGAAACCATCCTAGGGCTTGAATGGGGTGTGCTCGGAGCGAGCAGAGTGCCCCCTTGTTCTGAAAGTATAGAACTGGAAATGCTAAAAGCATAGTCGGTAGACACTTCACTCCTCAAGAGAGGAGTGGGATTAGCCAAAGATGGCATCGGCGTGACCACTTTCGCAACCAATGGATGAATTTGGTTGCACGACTACAAGGCCTAAAGGCACCTCACCCCCCAAAAGAGGACTGGGATCAGCTGATGACTGCATCGACATGACCACTTTCGCAACCAATTTTTGAATTGGCTACGAGACTACAAAGTCTAAATGCACCTCACCCCCCAAAAGAGGAGTGGGATAAGTTGATGACTGCATTGGCATGACCACTTTCTCAACCAATGGCTGAATTGGCTGCAAGGAAACCTCAGAAGACTTAGAATCAAAATATCTTGCAGACAGGGACCACAATCTTTGTACCTCTAGAATGCCATGGCACAAATTAGTAAGGTGATATCCCTTGCAAAGCTTATAAGGGAACTTAGGATTATGTCCTATCCGTCTAGGTTTCTCAATAGAATCAATGCCCCTAGCATGACTAGTAGTGGTTGGTTTCACATCTCCAACATGACTTGCAGAGGTTAGTGATGGGTTGATAACATGACTTGCAGAGGGCGTGTGCTTACCCCTAGCATAACTTGTACAGGCTAGGTGCTGGTCTTCAACGTTACTGGTAGAGGTTGTCGACCTATCTCCAACATGACTCGCAGAGGTTGGTGATTTCTTCTTCCTATTCTTCCTCTTTCTATTTCATTTAGACTTTTGGTTACTAGTAATTGTACTTTCACCAGAGGCGGGAGAAGGAGGAGGAGAAGACTTTGATGATGAAGAAACATCAACAGGGTGCCCATGACTTAAGGTTCTTAACTAAGAAGCATCAAGATCATTCAAGACATTTAGAATGGTACCCAACCAAACCGGTAGTCCCACATTCAACCTAGGAATGTACAAAGTGGCCATCAAAGGGACACAAACGTTTCTAAAGAAGGGAAAAGCACAAGAATTCCCCTATGAAGGGGCTCCTTGGTTGGTATCACTGGGAACTTTAGCCATGAAGATCTTATTCACAAGTTCTCCCCTTGCTCGATCGTTCAAGTCTGTAAAAGTCTCACACACTAACTCTGGCAAATTAATATTATCAAAATAACACCTATAAAGAGGCAGCTCCACGTTTCTAAGAGGAAGACTGAAAAATTCCTCATGACGGTGGAGTGGGTGGTATACCACCTTAGGTCAAAGACCCAAATCCATGACTAACTAACTCACTATGGAAAATGAGGGAGCACAGAGCACACACTAGAAAAACTCCTAAAGGCAAATCAAGCAAACAAATAACTAGTTGGAAGAACAGTTACACCAACCAACACTAGAGCAACTTAGCGGTGCAAGTGAAACTCGAATACAGAAGCACCCTCTGGGTATACTCTGGAAAGCATGGCCTGATGTCTGCCCTAGGTATTGCGGTATACCCCCACGGTCACTTGTGTAAGTCCCTAAAATAAAGGCAACTAGGTTGCCAGCTCGTGAACAATCACTAGGCGAGTATAGTTGACAGTCGGGTGGATCGAAATGAGCAGGGTATCAATCTTGAAACCTATCAAGGGTATCAAAATAAAATGTTTCAGAAGACGACTGAGGACCTCGAATGGATTTGAGACCCACAAAGCTCCATGGCAAATGCAATCAATGGAATCCCAAGACAAGTCCTCTNATCAAGAGAATTCAGGACATTTGGAATGGTACCCAACCAAACCGGTAGTCCCACATTCAACCCAGGAATGTACAAAGTGGACATCAAAGGGACACCAACATTTCCGAAGAAAGGAAAAGCATAAGAATCCCCTTGCGAAGGGGTTCCTTGGTTGGTATCATCGAGAACTTTAGCCATGAATATCTTATGTAGAGGTTCTCCCCTTGTGGGATCGTTCAAATCCATAAAAGTCTCACACACTGATTCTGAAGAACCAATATTATCAAAACAACGCCTATAAAGAGGCAGCTCCTCGTTTCTAAGCAGAAGACTGAAAAGTCCTCTCAACTGGCGGAGTGGGTGGTCTACCACCGTAGGTCGGAGACCCAAATCCAGAACTGACTAACTAACTATGGAAAACTAGGGAGCACAGAGCACACACTAAAATTTTCCTAAAGGCAAATCAAGCAAACAACTAACTAGTTGGAAGAACAGTTACACCAACCAACACTAGAGAAATTTACTGGTGCAAGTGAAACTTGAATACGGAAGCACCCTCTGGGTATACTCTGCAAAGCGTGGCCCAATGTCTGCCCTAGGTACTACGGTATACCCCCACAGTCACCTGTGTAAGTCCTTAAAATAAAGGCAACTAGGTTTCCATCTCGTGAACAATCACTAGGCGGGTACAGTCGACAGTTGGGTGGACCGCAATGAGCAGGGTATCAAGCCCAAAACCTATCAAGGGTATCGAAAGCAAGTGTTCTGGAAGACGACTGAGGACCTTGAACAGATTCGAGACCCATGAAGCTTCGTTGCAAATGCGATCAATGAAATCCCAAGACATGTTCTCTATATGCGTTCCCCACTATGCTTGGTCCAGCTTTGGAGGGGTTATCTCCGCTACCTTTCTGCATGTGACCTCATGTTTAGCCCCTATGTTAGAGGGGGTCCCGGATAATTTCCATGTTACTGGACTTCTACATTCTTTAGCATAGACTCGTATGTTTGTTTTATAGCCTTGAGTAGTTTCCTCTCCAACCTAAATCAAGGCTCTAGCCTAATCTAGTTGATGGACCCTACAGACATAAAGTCTAGTAATTTTTAATTAACATTCTTTTTACTGGCTTGATTTACTCAAAAGGGTACCGTAGTGCAACTGATGGTGTTAAGACTCTTGCAAAAAATGATGAAACTTATATGAACACTGGCAAAGAATGATTATATATATATATATATATTTTTTGAAATGCTTTTTAAGCTGAGAAGAAAATACAACACTATGATAATTTCTTTTCTTTTTCAAATAACAATGCAAAGAAAATGCCAGGAAAGAAAGAGATCTAACAAACTAAGTTTTTTTTTAATATTTTGTTCCAATCAAAGAAGACATAACAAAAGATTCTAAAATAAACTGATGAATGCACGATTCAAAATGCAACTCATTTTTCTTAAAATTTCAAGCTAAAAATAAGTTAAAAAATCTAGGAAACATAAGAAATCTTTCAATGAAAAAGCAAGTTATGCTGGAATCCAACCTAGGCTAAAACTTCTATGATAGAGACCAAGAACCCTGAGAGGTATAACTCTTGACAAGGAAAGGATGACTGCCTCTCCTTAAACCAAAATTTTTTCTCAACAGGCACACTGCTGACAGTTCAACAACCAGCGTGTGCACGCAAGCTGTGTAAGGTAAGAGCGTGTGTATACGCATGCAGACCTTATGCAGGCCGCGTGTACCTCTACAACTCTTCAAAAAATGAAACGACAAGCAATCAAGCACTGGAAAAGACTATTGGTATTGAGAATCAAAATCTCTTGAAGACTCAGAAACTTACTTTGACAGAAAAATAAAACAGTTGAAGGAAAATTTCATAGTACAAAACCAATCTAAGGTGAAACCTAAGCTACAAAACTGCAAAAAACAAAGACTAGAATGAGTTCCAGAAAACCCATGAGAAGGATTATTTCTGACAGGGGAGAGGATGAATGCCTCTCTAAAACAAGTTTTCTAGAATAATAGATGCGAGTGACACTTCCTCAGCTAGCGTGTACACGCGGGCTGTGGGAAGGTAGGGCGCGGGTACACACGTTTAGACCTTATACAGGCCGCGTGTACCTCTGTGGGTCTCGAAAAAAGATGTAGTCAAGAAAAAAAACAGAGATAACTGGTATGGAAGACCAAAATCTCTGTTAGCTCAAACTTTTGCAGAAACTTTAAAAACAAGGAATGAAACCAGTTTTTAAAAATACCCAAGAAAAAACATTCCCAGAAACCCTAAAGATCCCCATTATGGTCACCAATTCTGTTGTGGGTGGGAAATCCCTCCTACGGACTAGCACTAAGGGTTTTATCATGCATGCAGAAATGACCTAAATATTCTTACTTTTTACCATCATCCCATGCCTAGAA
>JASDQU010227184.1:0-17350 GCA_032191745.1 Picea mariana | reverse complement strand
AGAGGGACACGATGAGGACAAATGTTGGCAGTTGCATCCCGAGAAGAGGCCAAAGTGGTTCAAAGAAAAGAAGGGAACGCAAACAGTAGCAACAACATCAAAACCCACAGACTTGGGATCCGATTTAGGTGATGAGTCAAAGATCTCATTGGTTGGTATGACAGGTAAAAATGGTGAAGATATTGATTGTAGAAACAAGTTGTTTCATATAAGGGTAATCATGTGACACACTAAGATAGACACATTAATCGACAGTGGATCTCAATCTAATCTAATCTCAGAAGAATTGGTTAAACAATTGGGATTAAAAACACAAACTCATCATAATCCTTACACACTTAAATGGGTAAGCAATCATCATCAGATGCACATAACAAAGCAGTGCACAATCAAATTTTCAATTTCATCTAAGTATGTGGACGAAGTAACTTGTGATGTTGTGTCGTTAAGAGAATGTGGAATGATCTTAGGTAGTCCGTACTTGTTTGATCAAAAGGCAATCTTCTACAAGACAAAGAATCAATATCAATTCACTAAAGAAGGTCATGGTTATGTGGTGCATGCTCATCATGTTAAAGCAAATAAAACACTTCAAACAATGGAACAATTAACGAATGCAGTGCAAGCATGCAACAAACCAATAATTGTTTCAAATGAAGTAATTGATCTTAAGCAAGAACAAGACATGGTTGTTGAATGGAAAATCAATCATAAGTTGCTTCAAGATAAGCTCAAGTCGTGCAGATATCTAAAATATATCAGTTCATTTGCAGTCATCTTTTTGATGCTGTCATTAGCAATGTTTTCTACATGGATAATAGTGGCTTCAGTAAGATGTAACAGGGTTCAAATGACTAACAATATACTGTCAGTTGTCATGATTGTGTTACAGTTGATCTTGATGAGACAGGTGCATAGGACAGAGTTCAGAGACAGAGAGCAAGTCGGGTGGCCTATCCTGAGCTTGTTGACTGGTCAATAACCTTTTGGGGACCAAAAGGTCTTATTGTGGGGAGGTGTGATCCGAAATCTGGTCCAGAAGCCTGATAGGGCTTGAAAAATGCTAAAAAATGAAAGTTCTCAGAATGCGACGAAACTAGTTCCATTGCATCCATCTCATCTTCCTGATTCCGGTGGTATATTTACTTTGTCAAACGGGCTCTGTATGGAGAAGATATCGCGTTCTGTCTGAAAAGTCAAACAGGCAAAAAAGGGGGATGACTGTACAGTCCATGCAGTCCACGTGTCATGTTGACTGTGCAGATCGTACGGTCCATACAGCTGACATGGCAATCCCAGAAGGTGACACGTGGTATCTCCAGAAGGCGACATGTGTTAGGCAGATTTGGATGTATGGGCGTACAACTGGACCTATCCAAAGGTGACACGTGTCACCACTGAAAGGGTGACACGTGGCATGGATGACATCAGCAGCTGACGTGGCAAGATGACAGGGCAGACACGCAAACTGACAGGTGGCAGTATGACAGGTTGATGTGGCAGTACAGTTTTTGACAAGTGGCAGTCACATGGATGTATCAGCAGTTGACACGTGTCATGTTTTGGTTGGTTGGTAGGGTGCCACGTGGCAGTTCATGAATGGTTTGTTGGTTACATATAAAAATTATATGGCATGGCCGGGGGTCGAACCTGCGACCTCCCCGGTGGGCAATGGATTGGTAGGGCTAGGCTAGCTGCCCGCCCAACAAGTGGTTCTTACAAGCTATATGTAAACAAATATATTTGAATTTGGTGGAATGTATATGCGGCGGGGAAAAGGGTCAGGGCTTAGCCCCAGCCCTTGGCATATATCACATGACCATTCAATTAAAACCAGGAGCGCGCGGGAATGACGAGATAAGGGCTTATCCCTTGGATCTCGTGCCCATACGTAACCACTAACCACAAACCAGGGGCTTATCCCTACAAAAATGTGCGGGGAGTTTCAACTTTAAGCCCACGGGTCCTATGTTTGCGCCACGAGACCAGGAGCGGGAGTGTATGGAAGGGGGCCAGCACATGGGCGCGTGGCCACATGGCGCCCCATACAACCAATAATAAAGGGGCGTGCACAGAATTAAGGGCTTATGCCTGTATTATTGTTGTAAAGTGGGTTTTATGCCTATAGTTGGTTTTTTTATTATTAAAATGCCTATTTTTGGCTGATTCTCTCCATTTTTGGGGGATATTGGGCATTTTTGAAGCCCAAATTCTTGGAGGAAGTTGGAGATGAGAAATCAACTTCAAGGCTACATAAACCAGGCCTGTTTGAGGTTATGAGAGGGCATTCAGAGCAAAGTTAGGTTGAGGAGAAGCCAAGCCAAAGCTATTTTGAGGCAGAGAAGCTTTTGAGGAGGAGACGTTGTCGGACCATTTCTGGGAGCTCCGGACGTCCGTCTTACATGCTGTTTTCTTTGTAGGGTTCTTGAGATCTGGACGAACATGACTAGATCAGTCTTGTAGCCATTTGGAATTGCAGCGATGTATTTTTGAGCTTTTGAACAGAAATA
Source organism: Picea mariana (assembly GCA_032191745.1). NCBI lineage: Eukaryota > Viridiplantae > Streptophyta > Pinopsida > Pinales > Pinaceae > Picea > Picea mariana. The sequence goes on along the minus strand of JASDQU010227184.1, from coordinate 14,840 downwards.
AAGAAGCCTCCCCCACAGAGAAAAAGGCCCGGAGACATGGGCAAAGTTGTGCCGAACTCTGTTATCAATTTGCGTGTTATGGTTTGCTGTCTTTTATTTCATTTCAGATCTGCAAATGTATATATGGCTGTCATAATTCCTCTTCTTTCCTCATTCTTTCACTAAGTTTTCTCAAATGGTTAATTAACGCATGCAAAATTAAAACTCAACCATAAGTCATTAAAAGATCCGACGGATCAAGCGACCACTTTGATATATTCTTTACCCAGGCTGCGAAGGAGTTTCTATTGGACAAAGAACACATACACTGTTACATAGATCCACTTTGTATTGGTCGTGGCTATGTCTTGTTGTCTCGTAGATCCACTGTGTATTATTCGTGGCTACGATCAGTCCGAGTCATCAGAGTATAGATCCACATTGTATCTTCGTTGGCTATACCTTCTTATCAATACAATTATGGATCCGCAGTGTATTTTGTGGCAGCCATATCTTGCAAGTCTTGATCACCCAAGCATAGGTATGCCTGCCTTGGGTTTTGAAACATGTCATGATATTTGTTGGATGTTTGTGTGCAGCTTCCGTCAGGTTCTACGAGTCTATACCCTTGCTTGAACATCTACAAAGCATTTCAGTTATCAGTTCACATCTTCTAACTTCATGCTTTGGGGGGAAATCTGTTACGCGTCAAAATTACTCAACTGGATAAGTGTCGCATGTTCCTCTCAATTGTCGTAAGTGTCGCATCTTCCTTACAACTTTCACAAGTGTCGCAAGTTGTTCATGAGTGTTGCAAATGTTGTTCAAAGAATATTTCCATAATGATGACACTAAGGAGTCACTTAAAACATCTCATACACTTGATTTGGAGAAGGGAAACTAGTTAACTAAAGTCAAGGAACTCTTAACACCTGAGAAGAGCTCTTAAACAAGGGTTTTGAGGGTGAGCGCTCCCCTACATCAGCCTTAGGAGCGCTGGCACTCCTCTATAAGGCCTCAGGGAGCGTTATAACGCTTATCTGCCCCTCTGAAGGAGCGCTATCCACTTTTGGATCACTGGCGCTTCCCTTAAGATATCTAGGGAGCGCTACAACGCTCTGATGCCCATTTTGAGGGAGTGCTGCCTAATCTGAGGCAGTAGTTGGCCCGTTGAGGAGAATAAGGGGAAGATCTTTCAAGTTTAGAAGGCAGTTGCATTCGAATTCTTGGTTCCATCAGAAGATCCCTGATCTAAGGAGGAAGTTCCTAACTTGTTCTAAAGATAACTCAAGAGGTTAGGCTCCTCTTAACCTATATAAGAAAGCTCTATGATGGTGAAAAGGGGGAAGAATTGCTAGCATGAAACCTATGATCTCATAGGAAACACACAGTCAGCCAAAGGAGAGTGATCAATGAAGCTGTCATCCAGGTTGCGGATCTTTCGAGCAAGGGTTAGATGAAGGGGACTTGACGAAGTTGTCACATTCGCATCGATGATTGTAAGTACTGTTGTCGTTATTCTCATTAATATGACATGCCTGGCCTGTTTCTTTCTAGTTTGTGTGTAATGTTACATGAACTTATCATTGATAGATAGATATGTTTTCAAGCTAATATCAATAGAGTAGGAAGTGGTCGTATCTTATTTGCCTACAAGACTCAGCGAGGAGCAACGGATTGAATCTCAACTCGGAGCGTGCAGGGACAAACGTCGATAAAGAGGTACTTTTGTTTTCCTTCCTTCTCATGTGTTAGTTTGTGTAGATTTGAAAGAAAGACAGTGTCCACGTTAAGCATTTTCTGTCTTAGAGTTAAGGTCAAGCTCTTTGAGGCAATCTACCTGTCCGCATGGAGGTTTTCCTACAACAGCTGCTATGGCCAATAGAGTCCTTACAATGTCTATTCTTGCTACTGGAGCAAAAGTTTCACCATAATCAGTACCTGGTTGTTGTGAGAATCCTTTGGAAACAAGTCTTGCCTTGTGTTTTTCAATCTACCCTTTTTCATTGAGTTTAGTTTTGTAAACCCACTTGACACCAATACTCTTCTTGTGTCTGGGCAAATCAACAAGATCCCATGTCTTGTTCTTCTCAATGGAGTCAATCTTTTGTTTCATGGCTTGAACCCAATGTGGCTCCTTAGCTGCTTCTTTAAAAGATGTAGGTTGACATGACATTAATGCAAAAAGATTGTGTTGTTCAATGTCATCCAACTGCTGATGGATTTCTCTTAAACTTCGAGTTCTCTAATTTTGAAGTTTAGAGGATGAGTCTCTGCTTGAAGTTGAGTTATTCTAAGAATTTTTAGGTTGTCCTTGTACCTGCAATCTTGGAAGAGAAGTTTGAGGTATTGGCTGTCTTGAATTTTTTGTGTTCTCAGAACTGGGCAACAATGGATTTTGACTGTCCATTTGCTGATTTTCAGATTCGTTCCAGAGTTGATTTTCCAGAAATTTTACATCTCTGCTGAGAATTAGTTTTTTTGAGATTGGATTGTAAAGCCTGTAAGCTTTAGATGTTTCACTGTATCTAGTAAAGATACATTTCTCACTTCTATCATCCAATTTCTTCCTTAATTCAGAAGGTATGTGAGTGTATTCTATGCATCTGAATCCTGAGAGATTTTATATATTTGCCACTCTGTTTTTCATATTCTGCTTTGAATTCTTTGAATTTTGCAAAAGTTTCAGACTTGTGTCTGAGAAAATAAATCCAGATTTTCCTGCTAAAGTCATCAATAAATGTTAGAAAATAAAAGCTACTACCTATGGGATCTATTTGTATTGGTCCACATAGGTCAGTGTGAACAAGTTTGAGATGTTGTTTGGCTTGAGTGGAGGAATGTGGAAAACTAATTCTCTTATGTTTTCCAAGTATGCAAGACTCACATGGGGGATTTTTCTCTTTGAGGATAGGGAGACCTTTGACCATGGAGTGCTTCTGTAGAAGAATTAGACTCTGAAAGCGTATATGTACAAATCTTGTATGCCAACCCATAGTTTCATTTGGGGTGAATGCACTTTGTGCATATGTTTGGATCAGATTTGTAGTTCTGAGGATCAGGGGAAACATCCTATTCTGAGTCATGTGGATTTCAGAAATCAATTTTTTGCTAGGGGTTTTATCGTATATCCTGCAAGATGCTCCTTCAAAAAGTAATTTATAACCATGTTCAATGAGTTGTCCTACACTTAGCAGATTATGTTTCAGATCTGGAATATGATAAACATTGTTTATGTCTTTCTTTACATTTTGTTTAGTAAGAATAGGTACAGTTCCTTTTCCTTGAACTTTGACTAAGGAGTCATTTCCAAGTGTAATATCAGATGAGATTGACGAATCAATGCATGAAAGTAAATATTTGTTACCTTTCATGTGATTGCTGCATCCACTGTCCAGCAACCAAAGATATTTAGGTTGTTCTTCAGTCTTGTGACATGAGATAAACATACCTCCTGAGGTTTCTCCCCTATGATTTGAGACATGTGCTCTACTTAAGAGATGATATTCTTGCTTCTTCCTACATTCAAATTCATAGTGCCCATACTTTTTGTAGTAATAGCATTGTATGCTTTATTTGTCATTTGATCTTCTCCCTCTGCCTCTTTGAGGCTGGAAATTCTGATTCTGGTGCTATTGTCTGTGACCTTGGAAATTTTGATTATGGTTTTGTTGTCTGTTACCTCCACTTGAGTGTTGGTTACCTGTAATGCTCCCCCATCCTTGGTGACCTCTGCCTCTTCCTCTGCCTGTCCCTCTACTGAAGGAGAATTGAGTTTTGAAGGCATTGGCGATTGACTCATCTGTGAGATGCAGTTTGGTCTCATGTGTCACCAGGGAACCGATTAGTTCATCTGTTGAAAAACGTGACAGATCCTTGGATTCAAGGATTGCTGTAACTTTGAATTTCTTTGGTAAACTTATAAGGACTTTCTCAACAATGCGTTGATCAGGGATGGCTTCACCAGTCAATCTGATCTGGTTTACGATTCCCATGACTCTGGTCATAAACTAATCCACATTTTCAGACTGTGTCATTCTTAAAGTCTCGAATTGCATCCTCGAGGTCTGCAGTTTGACTGTTTTGACCCTGTCATTTCCTTGGTAGGCTGATTTAAGGATGTCCCAAGCCTGTTTTGAAGTACCAGCGCCTGTGATTTTTGAGAAAATTGAGTAATCCACTGAATTTTGAATCTAGAATTTGGCTTTATTCTCCTTGTTCCTCTGTGTTGCCTGAGCAATTCTCTATTGGTTCATCATGGTGGAAAAGTCTGTTGGATCTGGTTCCACATATCCAAGATTCAATGGAACCCATCACTCTTGTGCTTGCAAGAAGGATCTCATTCGAAGAGACCAAAACTCATAATTTTTTCCAAGAAGAATCGGACCTTGAGTTGGTCCTAAATTGCTAGACGTGGCCATCTTTAAAGAATTTTACCAAAACAAAAAATAAATTGTTAGAAAATTTCATATTTACTTGTTTCCTGCGCGTAAGCTAATTTCTTGCAATGACTTCGGAACTTCGCGATTCAGGATTTTGAGACTCCTGTATACGAGTCCTCTAATGTCTTTGTCTCCCCAACTCCCAGTCGCCGAAATGTCGAAAAGCGCTTAACAACCTTGTACTGGACCTTAGCCTCCGTCTATGTGACCACGACCGATGACCACGCGCCTAATCGTTTAAGCGCTACAGACTTTTCTCGATTCAGGGAATTGCGATGCAAGCAATTCGTCGATTCTTTGTTCCTCAATATGCCAAAACCCAAAATATCCTGGCACCTATCCTTCTTGAATGCCTTTTCGGTATTTCATGGGTCAAGAGTCCCGAACTCTTACCCTTTGCATTCTCGGTAGCCGAAATGCCGAAATGCTCCTTTTGGGGATTTCCCCGAAACCTCAACCACTGCCACGTGTCCTCCTTGTGAGCGGCCATGATGTTTTTGGGACTTTGATGAGTTCTCACCTTTGCATATGTGAGGGTTAAACCTTGTGCAGCTTCTCCTAGATCCGATGGATATCGTCTATCCACGCAAGATCGGACGGTTCCAGATCTCTTCTATGCACTTCTTTGATCCAACGACTCTAAGGTCACTATGCTCTAGATCCAACGGTCTAGATTCCTTTGGGATTTCGTGAATCGGGACTTCGCGAGGCAGCGACTTCATGACCCCTTGCTGCTCCAAGTCCCGAACTACAAAACACCAAAATTCAACAGCTGGCATGTTTTCGCGGTTTCACATCTCTGGGAATCGAAAGACTCTCCCTGTTATGTTGCTCAGTCCATGAAATGCCAAAAAACTTAAAATTCCACACCTTACTTCGAGATCAACGGATGTTTGATCTTCGCTCCCAGATCTGACAGCTAAAAATCTTTTGCCTTTTCTGTGCGCTCCTCGTCCTTTCTGAGCTTGATTAACGCCTCAAATCTGTTAGCAGGACCGATCTTACGGCTGCGTCTGGCTTTCCTTTGCTCCTTTGTCATGTTCTTTGCTACTTTTGCAAAGAGTTTCTCCTGAGGAAGGAAATTCATGAATCTTTAACGAATTTGAAAGAATTTCATGAATTCTTTGAATGTTTCTGCCCTCTGCAACAATATTTCACTAATTTGAAATAATTTTCACAAGATCTTTAGATGTTTCTACCTTCTGCAACAATCTTTCATGAATTTGAAAGAATTTCTTTGAATTCTTCAAATGTTTCTGCTGCCTGCAGCTCTGACTCCTTAATCTTTTGAGCATATTGTTCTTTTCTTCCTCGTGTGTGATTTTTGCGACGATATTTTGAGCAGATGGAAGACTACGGATTTCTCTCCAGGCTTTGTGAAGAATCTTGCATCCTATGCTGTCGTTCACAATGTAAGCACTACACTGTTGAGGATTGGGTTTCTCTCCAGACTATGTGAAGAGGCTTACTGTTGATGCTATGATACCATGATAAAATGTGAAGCAAAGAACATAAAGAAAAAATAGAGCAGAAATAGAATTCAGTATATTAGGTAAATGAAGAAAAGAGTAATATACAAAAGGGAAACTAGCTGAGCTAAATAGGCTCAAGCAAATCAAGAAATGATAGTACAGCTGGCCAGGACAGCTCGCAGTGTACAGTCAGAATATTGAGGTTACATTATATTTAACACATTTCAGAGATAGATGTGTGTTGAACCATGAGGAACATTGACACAACAAGCAGGTCATCAAAGCCAAGCTCGAGGGAATTGAGGCATCTATTTAATTTTCTTTGTGTCAATGGATATTTCTCACAACCCTTGTTATATTTGTGGGTTTCGGTGATCATTAACATGAGAGCTCCAAATCTCGCCAGGCCCCAGGATATATGAATGGTGTTAAAGTTATAACATTCTCATGAGATGGTTTATGTTCATTACAATGAGATTGAGCATACAGGGTCCCAACTTTATTATAATTTTCCATTGAGTTTCCTTTGAAGTCTTATCTATAGATAGAGTTAGCATCGGAGTATAAATCAAACAACCAAAATATTTTGAATCTTGTCCCAATGTTGTGAATGGAAGCACTCAGTATGTGCCTTCTCTATCCCTTAGAAATCCCTCAATATGTAACGGTTATTTCAACATGGTATGCAGTGTAAAAGTCATGTTTCAGAAGGGGGCCATCTGCGTAAAGGGATATAAAACATTTGTAGTTTCATGCACAAGCTTGTAATAATGTTTGATGTGATGAAGCATTACATCTACCCACAGGATGTTGGTACTTTCAATTGCCTTCTTTTTTCTCTGTGTAGGTACAGGCAGACAACCAAATCTATGAAGTTTTGGCAATGTTCCAATGAATATAATGCAAAGGAAAAATTTACAATCGCGATGGGCATTTTAGTATTCAAGTTTCAAGGTGTAGAAAATAATCTAGGTGCCCAATTTCTCAAGTGTTATAGAGGTTAAAATTCAAGCATGGAGGAAGGAGGAGTTTTTGTTGATCAATTGTTCTTCCATGACCTAGATGGCTTCATGATTGATATTTTCAATTGTGATAATTTACGAGTGGTACTGTTGGCTTTTACAAGATCTACTTGCAATCTCAACTACCATTCCAATCCTTATTCTACAATAGTACTCTAGCAATCGCAACATTGTCTCTAGGATTAATTGATACAAGAACTAACCAATCTGTAGCGCAATAACACTAAAAATCACTTTTGGGGATACATAATCAACTAGAATGAAGTTTTTGATAGGGAAAGGCATATTTTGGGCATTTCAAGTTTCATAAAGTCTTTGCAGGATATTTTCAGATGGTGGTTAGTCTCTTACAACTTTTTCAAAGAGATGCTCGATGTGATGGATAGATTAAACCACCTACAAGAACCTTCATTAAGGTCTTCAAGAAAGGTTTAGTCCTTTGTTGTTGCAAACAAGTTATTTTGCCCAAATTTCCTCTAGTAAGCAAACTAATCATGATAGTGCAAAGGTGTGTGCATATTTTTATGAGGCAAAGTGTTGCAAATAGTTATAAAGTTTGAATTGACATCGGAAATGATTAGATATCTTCTATCCTAGGCCATGTTTACTTTAGTGGTCCCAGGATTCCATAACATTTGGCAACAGAGACCTCAGATTCTAAGAAGCAGTAAATTCACAGGTGGCAGTAAGAAGAAGTGGAAATTAAATGACAACAACAGACTCCTATATTTTAGCATGATTGGGACACCTGGAACCTTATCTTCAAGAATTTCATCTTTCAAGATCTCGACCTCATGATATAGTTAAAAATAATTCCACAATTAAAGGCTTGACTCCAGCAAATTCGAGATATCAAAGCAGCAGTTCCTAGAATTTGTTACTTTGATTTATTGTTATCATTTTATTCCTAGAAAGTAGTAACTAAGATTACAAGTGTCATTTCTTTAGGATACTGATTCGATTTTTGGCATAAGGAGGTATTTCGAACTCCTCATTTTTTCATGGAACTTCATGATTTAATCATTTTCTATATATAATGATGTAAAACACAGAGAAAAGTTTCGGCTGTCTAGGAAGAGAACTTTCCTTTGTAGCAGAAAACCCTGCATTTTCTCATGAGTTTTAATACAAGAAGTGAGTGCCTCTAATGGCCTGAGATTCATCATGGTGTCATTGTTCATCATGTTTTCCTTGTTTATGTGTCGTTCATGTAGCACTAATCTATGAGTAAATGGAAGGAATTCATCTCTGTTTGATGCTCCTCTCACATAGATCATGCTTATAATACATTATTGATTTATGTTTCAATAATCAACTCCCATGTGTTAATTCCTCTAAAACTGCATGAAGAGACTCATCCATTGTTAGGTGCCTCTAGTTTAGTGGACTATCTGTTAATGTTTGAATGATTATTCATTTCATAATTCATTCTTGATAGATGATTTGTCGGGGTAAATTTACCTCTTGTCTTTATTCCTCTAAATTTGCAACTAATAATTCATCCTTTGATAGATGCTCTCTCCTTCAATGGGCTTATCTCCCTTTTCAAACTGACTTTTTATTATTACAACCTGTTGAACATGGTTCTTAATTTTCCTCAGTGTTTTTAGGGAGGTTTCAACTTGCATTAGTTGTAAGCCATTGAGATTCATGCCCTGACTCCATTGCCCAATAGACTCTTTCCCAAGCTTTTCAAACTACCAACCCTTATAAAAACAATTTGTTCCTATTAGAAATTTGACCTTCTGAGTGCTATTGTTGAACATCTTTGATATAGCCCTCTCTAACTGTATTAGGTCATAATACAGTCTAAATTAGGTTTAAATGGTTACCTTTGGTATTTCCTACAACAACCATAGGAAAATCACTGAGTGTTAACATATTGACGTCGTTGTCAGGGACGTAAGTGAAGAAATATTCCTTGGGAAAACGACAATGATCAAATCTATCTCTTGATGGTAGACATGAGAAGGACACAAGATTGACTGCAATCTTCTACCTAGCGACTCCAACTTCATTACAGATGAATTTATATGTGATTCCATTGGTTTGAAATGGAAAATATTCTGGCTCAGAGGTATGCTTTATGTGATTTCTCAAGTATAGTCGGGTTTTCAAATCTAGTGCCTAGTAGAGATGAATGGGAAGGTTGCATTCCCAGATTTAGAGGAGAATATTGGGAAGTACCAATTGAGGACTTCTTGGATTTCCATGATTTTATTTATCATCTTCAAATTATATCAATCTTTTCAGGTACTCCTTGGAAGGAAAGGCTTGTGAGTGGTGTAGATCTCTTCCAGCTGCTAGCATTCATTCATTGAAAGATTTTCATATTGCATTCAATAATTATTGCAAAAAGGTTATGGTGATGATATCCTATATGAAGGATGATTTATGGAATTTTATAATTTATATATAATATCTGCCAATCAAAGTCTTTGCAATCAAGGAATTGTTGAAGAAATTATTCCTCAAGATTTTCAACATATTTCCCATGATTTTCAAAATGATATATTTTCTCAAGAACCTAAAGTTGAAGCAGACGAACTGATCCATGACATGCTTCTTGCTGAAAGTTTTCATTACTATGAATAATGTGGGGAGGTAGTTAATCTGGTAGAATATCCATTTGAAAACATTGAAATCAACCTCTAGTATGCTTCATTTTTACAGATAATTATTATTGGCAACAACCATGAAACTGGAAATATGTAGAGACAATCCAATCTAGAACATGAAGAAATATTTGTCCTTGATATTATGGTAGATGATTTGGAAGATTTTATAAGCCTAAATTATGCATCTTTCAGCCAAAAAAAAAGGGATAGTAAGATGCTTTATGCAATAGATCTAACACTGAGGCAGTTTTTTTCTCTTAGATCAGCTGGAGGTTTTTCATGAATTTCATGATCCTGTGGCGTTTTGCATGGAGTTGTATTTTTCAAAGGTCTCCAATGCTCTAGTTTTAGGTAGGATTTCAGTTTACAGTGGTAAGTATTGGCTGCTCATTCATTTTCTATTGTAGAAATCCATGTTTTCCTACAGGTTTTCATTCACCTGTAAGGAAAAAGACCATGTTGTTAGTAAAATGATTACATTTCTACATTGGAAATTTTATTTTACATGACTAGATTGACTCCTCCTGGTTACTATAGGAGTGCGTATAAATAATCTCAATATGTGAGCATTTTGTTTCCATTTTCATTTGGTTTGCAGTGTGCATGTGTTTTAGTTTTCAATAATGAGCAGAAATGCTCTCAAGGTTTGAACAATTCATAGTTTGCAACTCTGGTTGATTGTAGCACATCATAGACATAGTATTGGTTGAAAGAATGAAATTAATAAGGCATATGGTATGAAATTTCTTGGCATCTCGCAGGGAGCGTTCCATCCCCCATGGAGCCAAATGTTAGCAAATAAATTTACAGTAGAAAATTTGGTCATTTCGCAGCGCTGGTGAATTAGGAGATTTTGTAGCGCTGACTTCATCAACGAAAATTTCAAAAATCTTCAAAATTTGGCGAATAGAATTGGATTTTAAAAGCCAATTTTGGGTCTCGAGTCTCTATGCATGGTACTAGCGATTTTATCAAAAAAATTATTGAGCCCAAAGGCCAAATCTCCAGGTTTCCAAACTAAGCGTCTAATTTTATTAGCTATCAAACACAACTAGAAGTCAACAAAATAACACAAGAGCCAAGCCACATGGAGGAGGAGTCCACGAGAGGGCACCATTGTGCTCTATGCGTCAAATTGCATTTCAACTGTTGGCACATATAAACACCTCACAGTTCTTCCTCGGATCCAAAGTGGGATATGTCCCACTAAATAAATAAAAAGAGAACCAACAATTGTCAGCAAACCCTAACATCAAGTGCCAAGAGGAAATATGTAGGTGTCAAGGAGAAAAGTTCAGCCATTGGTTTCCATATTTGCAGGTGTCAAAAACATTCAAGCAATCATCCAAGTTATTCATACTCCATTTTAGAGATAGATGTGCATCAAACCATGAGGAACATTGACATGACAAGCAAGTCATCAAAGCCAAGCTCGAGGGATTTTAGGAATCTATTTCATTTTCTTTGTGTCAATGGATAGTTGTCACAACCCTTGTTTAACTATATTTGAGGGTTTCAGTGATCATTAACATGAGAACTCCAAATCTTTCCAGCCCCAGGATATATGAATGGTGTTCAAGTTAAAACTTGCTCCTGAGACAGTTTATGGTCATTACATCGAGATTGAGAATACAGGGTCCAAAATTTATTATAATTTTCCATTGAGATACCTTTGAAGTGCTATCTACAGATAGAGTTAGCATGGGAGTATAAATCAAACAATCAAAATATGTTGAATCTTGTCCCAATGTTGTGAATGGAAGCAATCTGTATATGCCTTTTCTATCCCCTGGAAATCCCTCTATATGTAATGATTATTTTAACATGGTATGCAATGTAAAATTGTTGCTTCATAAGGGGGCCATCTGCACAAAGGGATATGGTACCTTTTTAGTTTCATGCACAAGATTGTAATAACGTTTGATCTGATGAAGCATTACAACTACCCACAGGATATTGGTACTTTCAATTGCCTTCTCTGTGCTCTGTGTAGGTATAGGAAGACAACCAAATATGTGAAGGTTTGACAATGTTCCAATGAATATAACGGAAAAGAAAAATTTACAATCACGATGGGCATTTCAGTATTCAAGTTTCCAGGTGTCGAAAATAATCTAGGTGCCTAATTTATCAAGTGTTATAGTGGTTAAAATTCAAGCATGGAGGAAGGAGTATTTTTTGTTGATCAATTTTTCTTCCATGACCTATATGGCTTCATGATTGAGATCTACAACTGTGATAATTTAAAAGTGGTATAGTTGGGTTTTACAGGATCTACTTGCAATCTCAACTACCATTCTAACCCTACTTCTGCTGCAGTACTCTAGCAAAAAAAACATTGTCTCTAGGATTAATTGATAGATGAACTCATGATTTTGTAGTGAAATAACACTAAAACCCACTTTTGACGCTACAGAATCAACCAGAATAAATTTTTTGACAGGGAAAGGCAAAGTTTGGGCATTTGAAGGTTCATAAAGTCTTTGTAGGATATTTACACATGGTGGTTGGTCTTTTACAACTTCTTCAAAGAGATGCTCGATATGATGGATAGATGAATGCACCTACAAGAAACTTCATAAAGGTATTCAAGCAAGGGCTAGTCCTTTGTTACTACAAACAAGTTCTTTTGCCCAAATTTCTTCTGGTAAGCAAACTGATCATGACAATGCAAAGGTGTGTGCATATTGTTCTGAGGAAAATTGTTGAAAATAGTTATGAAGTTTGACTTGACATGAGAAAGTAATATATATCTTCTATCATAGGCCATGTTTACTTTAGTGGTCCCAGGTTTCCAGGACATTCGACAACAAAGACCTCAGATTCTAAGAAGCAGTAAATTCACAGGTGGCAGTAAGAAGAAGTAGAAATTAAATAACAACAACACACTCCTACCTTTTATCATGATTGGGACACCTAGAAACTTATCTTCAAGAATTTCATCTTTCAAGATCTTGACCTCATGATATAGTTAAAAATAATTCCACAATTAAAGGCTTGACTCCAACAAATTCGAGATATCAAAGAAACCATTCCTAGAATTTGTTCCTTTCATTTATTGTTATCATTTTATTCCTAGAAAGTAGTAACTAAGATTACAAGTGTCATTTCTTTAGGATACTGATTTTATTTTTGGCATAATGAGGTTTTTCGAACTCCTCATTTTTTCATGGAACTTCATGATGTAATCATTTTCTATATATATTGATGTAAAACACAGAGAAAAGGTTCAACTGCATGGGAAGAGGCCTTTCCTTTGTAGCAAAAAACCCTGTATTTTCTCATGAATTTTAATACAAGCAGTGAGTGCCTCTGATGGCCTGAGATTCATCATGGTGTCATTGTTCAACCTGTTTTCCTTGTTTATGTGTCTTTCATGTAGCACTAATCGATGAGTAAGTGGAAGGAATTCATCTCTTTCTAATTCTCCTCTCACATAGATCATTCTTGTAATATGTTATTGATTTATGTTTCAATAATCATCTCCCATGTGTTAATTCCTCAGAAACTACATGAAGAGATTCATCCATTGTTAGGTGCCTGTAGTGTAGTGGACCAGCTGTTAATTTTTAAATGGTTATTCCTTTTAGAATTCATCCTTGATATATTCTCTACCAGGTAACCTTCCCTCTTGTCTTCATTCCTCTAAAGTTGCAGTTGATAATTCATCATTTGCTAGATGCTCTCTCTTGCAATGGGATTATCTCCCTTTTCAAACTGACTTTTTATTATTACAACCTATTGAACTTGGTGCTTACTTTTCCTCAGTGTTTTCAAGGAGTTTTCATCTTGCATTATTTGTAATCCATTGAAATTCACGCCCTGACTCCATTTCCCAATAGATTCTTTCCCAAGTTTGTCAAACCACCAACCCTTATAAAAACAATTTGTTCCTATCAAAATTATGACCTTCTGAGTTCTATTTTTGAATATCTTTGAGTGTGAAAGCCTTTGGCTATTGATAGAGCCCTGTCTGAATGTATTAGGTCAGAATACAGTCTAAAGTAGGTTGAAATGGTTACCTTTGGGATTTCCTACAACAACCATAGGAAAATCACAGAGTGTTAACATGTGGCATTTTATTATGAATGAAAATCTGAATACAATGATCCAAAGGATGCTATGGAAGTTGCAATACATCAATGGAAAACACACAATACAAGACACAAACCTAGAATCATGTTGTGGTCTCCTCAATAGATGAGATCAAACCCTCCAAGTGCCACAACCTCTCCAAGAAGATCACTACAACCCAAAAATAGAAACATACTGCAAGATGAAGCTCCAATAGAAATCATGGATGGATTCCCCCTACCAAACTGAAACTCTATTGTAAATCCTGGATGGATCCCCCTCTGGTCTAGCTAGGGTGGATATTGCACCACCAAAACCAAAATGTAATGGTGGAAGGTTTTTTATAAACCTTAATGAAATATTGGCTCCAGTAGAACTTCCAAAATGGGATATCAAATCATATTGCCAAAGTGAGGATATAATTTTCCCTTTTTTGACCAAATCAAAAGTGACTGCTAACATTTTCCCCTTTTTGACTAAATCAAATATAACCCTTATTTTCCCTCCAATTTTAAATTTAGGATTAAAAGTCACTTTAGTAACTTATTAATCTAAAGTTACTTTATTTCCTTAATGTCACTTAAAAAAATAACATCTCCTAACTAAGTGACATTAAATGACCCCCTTTTTACTCCTTTTTCTCCATTGACAAGCCACATAAATCCCTTCTACTACAAAACGAGGAAACCCAATAATTGGGACATGAAAAATCCTCCCTTCCCAAGTATTGCTTGTCCTCAAGAAATTCCATCATGACCCGATGCTCCATTGACTGATCCATATTGAAACTAAAAATGGTACTAGGATCCCAAACCACCCTATAAGATGTGAAGCATCCTCCGCTCAAGACATGGTCCGGTAATGTACTGACATCAAAGGTATCCTAAAAAATTCTCGCAATTAAGGACACTCGATGCTGCAAAAACTCAATCAATCCACCAAGGAACTGCTCTACTAGAGAACCAATCTCATGAAGGAAAAAAATGGATCTTACCTTTGTGTCAACTCTCACATTGTCTCCTATCGAAATCTCAGGGTCCCAAGATATCCTCAGAAAGGAACCACCACGTTGATGTTGCACCACTCTGATCATAGTCATATGACCATCATGTCCACTTTGCATCCATAGGTTGTAATTCCTTAAAGGATCACATCCATTATCAAGGATCATACCCATCCAATGTATCCCAACTCTAAAATCAGACATCATAGAGAAGTCTATGTGGTCATCAA
>JASDQU010227181.1:0-17342 GCA_032191745.1 Picea mariana | reverse complement strand
ACCTTCTCTTCTTATCTCACCCTTTTGTGAATCGAAAGTAACTTTATGACCTTGGTCACACATTTGACTCACACTTTGAAGATTATGTTTCATATCTTCTACCAGTAGAACATTTTGTGCCTTTTCATTCTTGTTCCCAATTCAGACTGTGCATTCTCCAATGATTCTAGCTGAATTATCATTTCCGAAGGAAACTGTTCCATTTCTTTCCTTTCGTAATGTAAGAAATTTGTATCTATCACCTGTCATGTGTTTTGAACACCCACTATCAACATACCAACCATGTTTCTTCTGTTTATCTTGTAGAGAGACTGTGCACTCTTCATTGCTATATTGATCTTTCTTTCTTATCCATGTCATTTTTTGAGGTTCTTGTCTGTGACCATTGTTATTCTGTTGAGGTTCTTTANAACCTATTGTAACTTCTTCTTTGTGTTTCACTAGGTCTTCTTGAATAACCCCTTTGTGTATGACTCTCAAAGTTGTTATTGTTCCTCTTGTTAGCTCTGCAATTCACAGCTTTATGTCCAAAATTATTACATGCATAACATAAACCAAAAAATATATTTTGATACCTGGGAGATGAAGATCTTCTGAAAGGTGGTGCTCTTATGAATCCTTCTTCTTCTTGAGGCCTATCTATTTGATATTGATTCTAAAATCTGAATCTTCTTGGTGGAGGAGTGTCTCTGTAATCTTCCTAGTATATCTTCCTATCCCCTTTGATTGTTTTTGCATATCTTTTTGGATTTGTTTCTTGCTTTGTTGTTTTGGATCTTGATCCCTTTTCTGTCAGATCGTATCCAATTTTGGATTTGTCAAGATGAGATTTTTGACTGTTGATAATGTCATCTAGAACTTTTGAGCTATTCTGCATATTTTTCATTTGAATATCCCTTCTTAGTGTGATAATATATGCTTCCAAGTTTCCAATGATCTTGTCCTTTTCTTCTATTTGTTCTTTGAGTGCTTCTTTAATTATTTTATCTTCTTCTATTTGAACCTTCAAATTTGTGATCATTTGTTCTAGTTCTCGAGTGCCCTTTTTCTTGTCTAGTTCTGCTTGTAGTTTCTTGTTTTTCTTCTTTTCTCTTCTGATAACTTCTATGGCACACATTAATTATTCTCGATAGTCAACTTATCCCTCTTCAATTTCTTCTTCGACTTCTTCATATACTTCTTTGGCTTCTTCACATTCTTCTTCAGAGTCTTCTTTGTCAGAGTTTTTTACTTCCATGAATAAAACTCTTCATGTCTTAGTGTCACTGACTTCATCTTCATCTGATGATGAGTTGTCTTCTTTGGTGCATAATCTTTTCTTGAAAACTTTTTTTGTATTCCTTTTGCCTTTATATGTGTGTTTTCCTTTTGAGTAAACTTCATCATTTCTCTTTTTCTTATGAGGACATTTGTTAGAAAAATGACCAATACCATCACAATTAAAACAAATTAAAGGAAGATTACCTCTATACCTACCATTGATTCCCTTGTTCAGTCTTTTATTGAAGTTGGCCACTTCTTCATCATCTTCCGAGACGTCACTACTGCTAGTATATTATTCTTTTTGTTGTTTCTTTTTCTTTGATCTTTTGGATGCTTTGAAGGCTTCTTCTTTAACATATGGATTTTCCTATTCAACTCTCATTTCATATGCTCTAAAGATTCCATGCAGTTCATCCATGCTTATTGAGTTTAGATTCGATATTTCTTCTAGTGTTGATATCTTAGGGTTGAATCTCATAGGAAGAGATATTAGTACCTTTTGAACAATTACAGATTCTTCGATTTCTTCTCCCAATCCTATGATTGCATTCACTGTNCAATATTTTCATTTTCCTTCATTTTTAGTTGTTCGAACTGACCTCTGTAAGTATGAAGATTTTCTTCTTTGACCTTTGTATCTCCTTCATAAATATTTCGAAGCTTGTCCCAAATCTCTTTAGCGGATTTACAATGTGCAACTTTGGTGAATATCGTATCACTGAGACTGTTCAAAAGTGCATTTTTGGCTTTGGAATTATTCTCACCAAGTTTCACTGCTTTTTCATTTGTTGGTGGAACTGTTGGTGTTGTGTATCCATCTACAATTGATTTCCAAACATGAAATCCATGTGCCTGTATATATGTCTTCATCCTTATGCTCCAAAAAATATACTTTTGTTCATCAAACTATGGTATTCCATTTTTATACAAGTTGTTGCTCTCCATGATCTACCTTTCAGTGGTTAAACTAATTTTTGAAGGAACCTGCTCTGATACCAATTGTTGAATTACTGAGAGGGGGGGTGAATCAATAATAGAGAAATTAAAATCATTTTTAAACCAAATAATCCAACTGTTATATCAATGTAGAATTATCATTCAATAATGATCAATGAACAAATGAACAATCATGCACATACACAGTACACCAGTGTTTTACATGGAAAACCGAAGAGGGAGAAAACCACAGAACATTTTTTCTTATATGTCTTGAAGAATTACATTCATTGGAAGCACCAACTTCCTTTGTTTTCTAGTTGCAACTGGAAGGAGGCTCCAATCCCTAATTTCTTAGGCTACAACCCGAGGGAAGCTCAATCTCCCCAATTCTCTGGCTACAACTAGAAGGAGGCTACAACCCCCTATGTTCTCCGTTTATAACCGGAAGGTGGCTACAACCACCTGTCCTTGCCCCATCCAACCACCCTGAAGTAGAAGTAGAATGATGGAACCACTGTCACACTATCACTGTGAGATATATCGTTATAAACCTATACCAATAAACCTAAACCATGAATCAAACTGTACCTCAACGTCTAATCAACCTGTACCATAAACAAGTGCATCAATCATGCACCAACCTGTACCAAACAACCTGTAATCAACTTGTACCATACAAAAGTGAAACCAACCATGTACCAAGTATGTACCAACATCATCAACTATACACCTCATGTATGTTCCACCTCATCAACTACTTGTCTCAACCATGTACCCAACATGTGCCTTAACCAAAAGCCCTCATCAATTTCATCATCCAAATATGATTTGTAAATCTGTAATAGACCTGGTGTATATGATCAAATACCTGCAAACCTTCCTTAACTTTGACAACAAGAGACTATCATCTTCATCAAACTTTTCTTTAGTCTCACATGACTAGTTTTGGATTAGTCAACAACCCTAACTTGAAATGATCATAACTTTGTATCTGTAATGAATAAATATTTGAAACTGATAAAAAATGTTGTTTATTTTTTTTTATGCAATTCCTCGAGGTTTCACTACTTGGAACCTCTCACAAAATGAGTTATAGCAAAAATGGCATACCTTGTTGAATTCTAGATTATTCTAGAGAGAGACCTTGTAGAGTGTGCCCCACACGGAATATTTGTTGAATCGATCTGAAAATGTTACATAGCATACTAAATACTATATGATAACCAAAACATTTGGTCTTTCTGAATTTGGATCTGTTATGAATAAGTTATGACGTTTTTACCCGAAACACATGTTTTTGACTAGTTTCAGGACTAGCCACAAACCCTATTTTCCACAGAGTGTAACTCCAAAAATACAATGACCCACAAGCTGAATTTTTTACCATAGATACTTGGATATGATTCCTCAATGAATAGAAATTTCATGGTTTGAATCATTATAGAAAAAAAATTATTGTGAAAATGGTGAGAGGACCTGTAAATAACATACCTTAGAAAGCATCATCAAAAGAATTTATCCTTCCTTGAATTCCATCCTTCTTTTCTTCACCTTCCCTCAAAAATTGATCTTAGATATCCTTTGGTTACCTTAGAAACCTATAGGTGTTCAATATTCTCACGTGTTATTAAAATGAGAGAGCCTTGCCTCTTATTTATACTCTCCAAGTAGCTTCCTTAAAAACATCTTCTAGGTCACGTTGCCCACTTTCCTTATTTTAGGGTTAACCCACTTCTAATTTCTCCATTAAATTTATTATTTAAGTAATTTATTTTGTATTCAATTTGAATTATAGTACACTCATAACTTCACTTTATTATTTAACTTCTAAAATATCTTAAACCACTTTGATTACTTTGACCTTTTGGGGCTTCTAGATGACATAAGAGGGTCCTCCAACTTCGTAAGGCCATAACTCTGAAAACCGTGAGAAGTTATGTGACGTTCCACATATCACCAGAAATGGAATGACATGTACCATCCATATAGAGTAGTATTACCTAAAAATATATCAAAACTCATACCATTATCCATCAAACAAACTTGGGTCCTTTACCCAAACCTGGGTTCTCCAACTTCTCATGACCATAACTCTCTAACCGTGAGGAGTTATGTGACGTTCCACATACCAATGGAAATGGAATGACAAGAACTATCCATCTAGGATAGTTTCACTGACAAATTCACTGACCTTCATCTCATTATTATACAAATAATCATGGGTTCTCTAACCATACTTCTAGGATAAATCAATCCGCAAAGTGTCTTACCATGAGGGCTCTCACCATAAGGGGACCACTTTGGAGTTCATCCATCTGTACCTCTTATCAACCATGAAAAGACAATAATTAGTCATCTTCACATCAAACAAGCTTGGTTCCATTACCCAAACCTTCGTTCTACCAGTATTTCTTCAAGGGTTTACATCAATGAAAACCAACCTTAATCAACGAAGACTATGCGGAAATCTAGGGGCTAGGGGGAAATGAGCAACCAGTCTTGTGCAACATTCAAGTTTATGTCGGATGTCCCCATGCAAAGGGATATTTTATTGAGAAAAAATAATTTTATCTTCAATCAACAACATATAGAACCCACACATAAGGTATTATATGCCTACTATAATCCAATGGTGAAATTGAATCAGTCAGTGCACCACTGGAAGGTAGAAAATGACGATGCAAAAGAAGAGGATCTTCAAAAATTACATATCAATGAAATAGAGGGAGAGTGCATAGTCCAAGGAAAATATTTCGGTACTAATGCACTAAATTAGACACATCCACTAAGGATGAAGAAACACACATAGGCATTGAGGAAGCACCTAATATTGTTGTAATTGGTGATTATTGGGACTACGAAATAGTGATGCAAGTGGTGGACTTACTGAAAGAATATGAAGAATTATTTATGATTAGTTTTTCTAAGATGAAGGGTATTGTATCATCCCTAGGAGAAATAATGATTTAGTTGAAACCAGATTCCAAATTGGTAAATAAGAGACCATATCGGCTAAACCCAAGGTATAAAGAAAAGGTGTGCAAGGAATTGGACTAAATGTTAGACATGTGTATCATCATCCATGTGGAAGAATTAGAATGGATCAACCCAATGGTAGTGAATCTAAATAAAATGGGTGAATTGAGGATTTATGTAGAGTTGTGGAGCCTAAATGCAGCTTGTGTGCATGATCCATTCGCTACCCCATTTACAAATGAAATCTTAGAGAATGTGGGTGAGCACGAAGCTTACTCATTCATATATGGATTTTCAGGATACCATTTACAAATGAAATCTTAGAGAATTTGGGTGGGCACGAAGCTTACTCATCTAGGTGTGCATCATGGAGGAAGATATGGCCAAGAAAAAAATTTCAATGGAGTGGGGCTCATTTGCATACACTCTGATGCCATTTGGTCTGAAGAATTCACCTACAATGTTCTCTAGGATTTTCTTCACATCTTTTACAGATTTCATACACAAGTTTTTGGAAGTATACCTAGATGATTGGATGGTGTTCAACTTATTCAAAGAGCATATGCAGGTATTGTGGTTGATGCTAGATACATGTAGGTGGATTTAGATCTCCTTAAATATTAAAAAGTGTCTCTTTTGTACACCATTTGGGACTCTATTAGGATATGTTGTGTGCAAGGAAGGCTAGCTAGTGGATTAAAAAAATATTGTAGCGATTGTGGAAATGACATCAAAGAGTTACGTTTACTGTTAGGCCATATGGTTTATTACAGAAGGTTCATTTCGAACTATGCAAATATTGTTCTATCGTTGGAGAAACTAATACGCAAGGATATTAAGTATTTCTAGACACAATAATGCTAGGAAGCACTAGACAAGCTTAAGGATAAATTAGTTACTTCATCGATCCTCATATTTCTAGACTGGACCTAGATCTTCCATGTACATGATGTGGATGCATCATCCATAGCACTTGATGCAGTGTTTGTGCAGCTAGGAGAAGATAAAATTGATCATCTAATATATTTTTCTAGTTTAAATTTGTCATATATCAAAATTAATTATACAACCACAGAGCATGAAGGACTGGAGATGGTCTATTCCTTACAAAAGTTCAGACATTACTTACTTGGAACACCCTTTAAGTTCTTCACAGATTATTCAACACTCAAATATTTGGTGAATAAGCCAATGTTCAAGGGAAGGATACGTTGATGTTTGTTACTCTTACAAGATTTTGAGTTTGAAATCTTGGTCAAACCTGGAAAACAAAATGTTGGACCCAATCATCTATCAAGGATAGAGTCAAGGGAAGTTGGAGGTAGTCTAGATGACGAGCTACTTGACACATAGCTCTTTAATATTGAAGCAATTCTAGATCAACTTGTAGAAATTACAGCATACCTAATGGGCCTCAAAATTACCTATATATAAGGCCCATCATAGACACATTTTGACCATGATATACCTAACAATTGCTTTAATTTGAGAATGTTTAATAGTAGTTATGGGTACTTTTGTATGTTGCTTAAGTGAATAGTTTTTTGAGATGGAATTTTATGTGTAATGGTACCCTTTTTTATCTAATATACATGGTAAAGTATGTGTGTAGTTTTTATCAAGCATGTCTAACCCCCTTAAGAAAAGGAAGACCACAAGAATCAAGGGGCATTGTCCCCCACCTACCTCCAAAGCGCTACTAGTCTATTGATGACCACTCCTTGCAAACATAAGCTCGAAAATTAGAAGAGATTGAGGAAGGATGTGTTGTTCCCCTATTTCCTCCTTGATATAAGGATAGAGGTTGAGTTCCAAAGTGTATAAATAGACTTCTAGTGTAGGGGAATAAATTAAATAAATATGAATATTGTGTTAACTTTTTTTGAAGAAGATTTTGTTGAGACTTGGCGCTTTTATCTTGATGTACAACTGATTTTGATCAATAAATGTGACTTCGTTCTTATCTTATTATAGTTTTAAAGGTTCCTTGTATCGATTGGGTAGGTTATGCTCAAGAGGGCTCAAGGACCCCATTGTAATTTCTCGTTTTTCTTGCATATTAGTGTGTTGTCATTAGTTTCTTTATTTCTCTTAAAATATTAGATAGTCATGCATAGTAATCTCTAACTTTTGTTTAGACTATAAGAAACTATAATTTGTAGTAGGTTTTCTTGTAGAAATGGTTGGAAGCCTATTGGGGTGCTCAAGGGAATCTTCTCAAAGATAAAAAAAAATCATTTACATATCATTTTGTTTTAGTTTAGCTTTGGAAATGTTTTACAAGCTTCTTAGGACCCTTTTAGTCATCATGTAGAAGTTTCATGTAGGATTGTTATGGTTCCTATAGAACTGTTACAATTCCCATATAAACTTCCTATAGGCTTGTTTTAGCTCAAGTTTCTTGAATTTATTACTCGTATTTTCACGAAGTTGGCATTAGTTAATAAGATAACACATGTATTGATGTTGGATCAACAGTTAAGAGTATTTAGGTTCATTTACTCCATGCAATAGTTCATATTATTCCATGCAATTTTCCATTCATGCAACAAAATTAGTTTCTCTACTTTACAATCAAGTTGATTTATTTTTATAGCTCAGTATGCTTCCTTTCATGCAATTAGACAAAAATTTTCATTCAATATAGATTAGTTGATTCTTCAGTTGGTGTGTTTCCATTCAAGCAATAACTTAAGTTTTTCATGCAATTCAGATTTCCTGCACAAGCTACAATCATATTCATGCATTAAACCGTTGATCAATTTCAGACCTAGGTTGTTATTAGTGCACTCTACATATACTTTGCACAACACCTCTCAAGTTTGTACAAACCTAGGGTTGGAAAGTAAAGTAACAAGCCATAGAGGTAGTAGTATTACTGTTGTTATTCCAAGGCCCACCACTTTTTAGCGTCATTGTTGAGGAGGTGCTAAAGACTGCACATTGTTTCATTTTCTTTTATTTCTAGTGACTTGGAGGTGTAGGGATGATACATTAGGCATAATTCCAATGTCACTATATAATTTATGTAGTGTAAAATCCCAAGTGCATTCACTTCAAGTAAGTATTGATAACTCCTTGTCACATTCTTTGCATTTTAGGATTATATGAAAAAAAAAAAAATAGCTTCATTTCCTTTATGTTCATGAATGACTCGACCTAGAGATAAGAAAGGAAATTTTTTACCAAAAACCACCACCCCAAAAACAAGTCCAAGTAATCTAGAAATTGGTCCTGAAACACTTGAAAGTTGATTTGAAAGAAAATTTAGAGAATTTGAAAATGTCTCAGATGAAGGTCAATCTCCATCACCTCGTACCATGGTTGGTGAAGAAGAGATGGTAGAATTATTTTAGTTTCCCATATGGGAAATGAATGGAGAAACTAAAATGAAAAATATTAATCCTTCTTCCTTACCTCATTTCCATGGTCTTGTTTTAGAATATCTTGATACCTTCTTGTTTGAGTTTATAGTTATATGAAGAACGTATGATTATATTACAGATGAACAAAATATCAAACTATTTCCTTCTACTATGAAGGATTCAACTGTAATATGGTTCACAAGCCTAGAGGGAAACAACATCATAACCTCAGACCAAATGAAGAACACCTTCAGTGAAAAGTACAGGGACTATTGCAAAGCAAGGGATACACGAGATGAGATCTTCATATGACTCAAGGACTCGATTAATCTTTAGAATACTTTGAAGACATATTTCAACTAAGTTATAAAATATCTCACAAATGAAATCTCGATGAGGATTCACTCAAACTTATTTTACTCATAGGAGTAAGGAAAGATCTCATGGAAACACAGAATCTCCTATCAAATGGAGATATCTACCATATGGATTATGATGATATCAATAAAATCTTCAAGAAACATTCCAGATCCTCAAGGAAGAAAGGTAGAAGTTGTATAGGGATGGTATCTCAAACTTCTAACCCTGCAATCCATATCAAAAATAAAAAAGGAGGATTATTAGAAGATATGAAAACTGATATTTTGCATTCTTTATCCGTGCAAATCGATACCTTGTAGATCAAGAAGAAATAGGAGGAATCAGAAAAGGCATTAGCTATAATTTTTGCTAGATGCACCAAAAGGAATCCTAGGAATGAATGTCCTCTAGACATCATAGAAGTTTGTGGTATTTGTGAAGAAGCTCATGCAACTGAAAAATGTCCGTCTTTACCAAGATTAAACACTACATTTAAAGGAGTAGAAGAGAATTTGGAGTTGGTATGCTTCATCAATCAAAGGTGACTTGGAGAACCAAGACCATTCCAAATAGGTTTTAATTTCAATCCTCCTCAATGTTTTGGTGCATATAATACACAAATTCCCTCTAAAAATCCTAACCCATCTCCTTGGACAGTTCCAAATCCATGGAAATATCAAGGGAAACCTATTCCTTCTCCATACCAACCATTTCCTAGTTTTCCAAAAAACCATAATTCTTAGTGGAATCATCCTCCACAAATACAATGCCCCATAATTTTCAACAACTAGTATTGATGCCTCCTCCTCCTCAACCCAATAACACTATTTAGAATGGTTTTCCCCCTAAACAACCACAGTTACCTGTTCAATCTACCCCCAATCCAAATAACAAGCAAATTCAACTTGTGTACAACAATGAAGCCACATATCAAATTTACTCCTTAGATGTACAAGAGATCAACCTTAGATTAGGGAAAGTATTACAACAACCAACAAAAAATCATAAAGTATTTAGAGTCTAAAAAATATGAATTCATCTTATCGTAGCCTCAAGTCCCACCTTATCCTAAAAGGTTAAATGTGAGGAAATCATATACAACTGAAGAGAATGAAATTTTAGGAGAAATGAAGAGCTCATGTGTGAAGATACCTCTCCTACAAGACATTAAGGATGTGCCTATTTTTAATAGATTCATCCAAGAAGAATGCATCAAGAGACTAGAAAGGAAGAGGAAGGACATTGCTACAATCAATGTTATAGGACAACTAGTTGACCTCATGCTTTAAAGGATAATTGTACCTAAGTATTTGGATCTAAAAATCCCTTTAGTAAGTGTACACATTAACAAAACCTTGATCCAAAACACTCTCACAGATTTAGGGGATTCTATAAATTTTATGACAAGAGATACCATGTTGATATTGAACCTCCAAGTATCCTTAAGAGACACCCCCGTTGTGCTCCAACTTGTAGATAGATCAAAGGTAAATCCTAAGGGGATGTTGGAAGACACAATTCTCTCTATTGATTCTTGGGTGTATCCCACTGACTTTTTGGTCCTCCAAACCAAATCCAAATTAAATGGGTATCCTATTATCTTTGGAATACCTTGGTTGGAAACAACAGATGCATACATCAGTTGTAAGGTAAGAAACATGACCATCACTAATGGCCAATCCCATAAGCGGCTTGTCCTTTATCCCCCTACCAAAACATTAATGACTGAAAATATCCCAATGTGGGTAGAAGAAGAAGAAGAATACATGGTCCAAACTAATGCCTATCCTATATACATAATTAGTACAACCTTGGCTAGTAGAAAAATTGATGAAGACACTTTCATTTCAAAATTATTGCAAAACCAATACCCTGCTAATGTGAGAATAGAAGGAATAAATGATTAAATTAAATATGAAATTTGTATTGATAATAAAAAATAACTATGGGAATAACTATTCACATCCAAAACTGAAAATACCATTATCAAAACTATGGAAATCATCCCTACAAAAACACTTAAAATCAACACAAAAATTACTAATCAACAAGAACAGAAATTACAAAATGTGATGAAAAGAAATATTGTAGCCTTTTCATGGAATTCCAAGGATATTAAAGGTGTAAATCCTTCCATTTGTACTCATCATATTTACATCAAGGAATAATGAAGACTTATTAGGAAACCCCAAATATGGATGAACTTTTCATTGAAAGACATAGTTAAACAAGAACTGCAAATGTTGTTAGATATTGGTTTCATTTATCCAATTTCATATAGTGAGTGGGTCTCTCCCCTAGTTATTATTCCTAAAAAGTATGGGAAATGGAGGATATGTGAGGATTACATAGAATTAAATAAAGATACAAGAAAATATCATTCCCCCCTACATTTCATTGACCAAGTCTTAGATGTCTTAGTTGGAAAGGAATATTTTCCATTCCTAGATGGATTCAGTGGATATAAATAGATTCATATCAATCCTGAATACCAGTACAAGACAACCTTTACCTATACCAAGGGAACCTTTCCTTATAATTTCCTCCCATTTGGCTTATGTAATTCCCCAACCACATTCCAAAGAGAAATACTTAGCATATTTTCAAAACTTATGCATGACAAAGTGGATATCTATATGGATGGTGTCACTCCTTATGGAAACTAATTTAATGAATCCTTAGAGAATTTGGATAAGGTTCTTGATAGGTGTGAATAAATCAACCTATCCCTTAGCCATGAAAAGTGCAATATGATGATGAATGAAGGGATTTTTCTAGGACACCATATGTCATGTAGAGGGATTGAAGTAGACAAAAATAAAGTAAATATCACCACGCTACTACCTGCCTATAATGACTTAAAATAAAAATTTGATATAAATCATTTCAATTGCACAAATAGATTAATAACCAGAACATATAATTTAATTGATCTAAACATATTATCTTACGGACAGCCTCATAATACATCATAGTCCTTAAATTTCATAAAACAGATTCATAAATTAACATACCTGGGTCTGATGCTAAACCTCCGGTTGTTCGCTTGCCTTGTTGTTGCCTTGTTGACCGCTGCTGAATTGTGTAAACACTTCCTAAAACCTAGCTCCACCCTGCCAACTAGGTAACTTCCTAGCTCCAGGATATCATATGCATATCCTAGCCCCCATGCCCCAAACCTCCAACAACCCCAGTGCCTGTACTGATCCAATCCCACTCCAAAACTCCACTCCTCTCTGCAAATCCAAGAGCCCCCAAAAGTCAATCTCCAATCTCCTGTAGAATGCTCCTCTCGTAAACCTCCTTCCCCTCCATATCCCTCCTTCACTGACTTCACCCCTCATTTACTTCCCTACCTAACCCATTTATTACCTTATCTTTTCATAATTAATATCTTACCCCTTTGAATTAATATCTTATCCTTTTGAATTAATTCTTATCCCTTTCTGTGTACGTAACTCTCCTTTTTCTTTTCTTTTTATTTAAACAATATAACTTATTATCCCTTTTAAATTTAATTCCCAAGTTATTGAATATCATAGGTAGTTAATTAATTAATTAATTAATCAAACTTATAACCTTTAATTAATTAATAAATATTTACTTAGTATCTTTATACCAATCTTGTTTAATTAATACCATGTTAAGACAATTAATCCCCTAATTAATTTTTACTTAATAAACCTTAAACATTTATTCAACTAGGGTTGTTACACTGCCCCTATGAAACAAAAGGATATTAGAATTTTTCTTGGACATGTAGGTTACTATAGGAGATTCATCAAGGAATTTAGTAAAATAGCCTCTCCTCTATTTAACATGTTATCTAAAGATGTAGACTATTGTTGGACTTTAAATTGTCAACAAGCATTTGAAACAATCAAAGAAAGACTCTCAAAAACTCTTGTTCTATAGGGTCCTAATTGGAATCTTCCTTTCCATATTCATATTGATGCATCAGATAGATCCATAGGAGTAATCTTGGGACAAAATGAAGATGAGAAGCTTGATGCAATATATTTTATAAGTAAGAACTTGTCTGGTGCAGAGCTAAACTACACTGTCACTGAAAAAGAATTTTTAGCAGTAGTCGATGATCTCAATGAGTTTAGACATTATGTTATAGGATATAAATGTTTTGCACACACAAATCATGCTTCCTTCAAATACTTAATGAATAAAACTAACATCAATGGTAGAATAATCAAATGGTTTTTTTTTATTACAAAAGTTTGATCTAACCATTCTTGATAAGCCTGGAAAGTAGAATTTTATTGCATATTTCTCATCTAGGTTAGCAATCCTCATTGAAGAAGGAAGGATATATGATCATTTCCTAGATTAACACCTCTTTGTAATATAAACACAAACCCCCTGGTTTGTTTACATAGCCAACTATATGACAACAAGAAGGTTTCCTTAGCATTTTTCCTACCGGGAAAAATGAAAAATTGTCAGGAAGAGTACAACATATACTTGGATGGCAGGAAATATTTTCAAACTTTTCCCAAACCAGGTTCTAATAATAGGTATGAGAAAAATACATGATATCCTCCATTCCTTTCATGATGAACCATGTGGAGGACACTATCATTCATCTCAATTGTTTGGTTATGTGAACTATGAGCCCATGGAGGCTTGTCAAGACAATGAGGCACTTCGGTATCGGCCAATGGTTATGTCAGTTTCTCATTATTTTGAATTCTCCTCTAGAATTAATCATAATATCAATGTTGAGACTCTCTCACAAGGTACATTCCATGTATATTCCATACATGGTTCTCATTAGGTATACTACTCTCCCATGAACCCTCTCCATCAATTCTATGATTTTCATTTTAGATTATATGATAGAATTGAGGTATGGATGGAGGGATCTTACTCATCTATATTTCCCATGAATAATAACAATATCATATTTTGCATGATGGATAGAGGTTTGCATAATTTAATTCTTCCTATTTTTAGTTTATTGTCACTCCATTTTTTGCTACTATTTTTTTATGAACATGTAATTGCAGGTTTGGAGTTACATGGATGGATACATTGGAATTATGATGTCACATAATTTATTTGTTGCTAGTGTAGTGTATGATAGGACTAGCATAGAATAACCTAGTTTCTTTTCTTTGCATAGTTGTTTATTGTAGTTTTGATTTCTTGGTTTTCAATAAATTCAACTGTAAATAATTATTTATTCTTATAGATAAGGCTACCTATTTCTCTTTTTTAGATATACCCAAAGGTTAAATCATTCATGATTGATCTTTAATAGATTACAATTGTAGAATATGTTATTTTTAATTTGTTAGGTTCATCTAATTTTGGTTTCTAGTTTCTAGCTAGTTTTCTTTTTTCGCCTTATCTTTTTAATAAAGCACATGTTGGTTGAACAGTAAAATAATTTCTTGGATGAGATAGAAAGGACTGAAGGGCTTGTATGTTGATGTTTTCCCTTGAAAGATGTTTTTGGTGAAAATTTTATTTTTAACAAAAGGGAAACATTCAACTGTTACACTCTCAAAACTTTTTCTATGTTTTTGAGTAAATATTTTGATCACTGATGACAGTCATGTTTCTCCTTTAACAATATTTTTACAAACAAATTGTCATATTACAAGAAGAATATTTTAAAATGAAGAAAAATGTCCAATCCCCCTTTGTTATGAAAATGAGCACTCATAGATTTTCAATCTTCATCGTAACTAACTTCTTATTGGAATATCTTGCTTAATTGGACTAACTCTGAGTTTTGATTATGTTACCTTGTATGCAATGAATAGAATTTTTGAGTGTTAAAATTATTTCCATCTCAAATTAATCCCACTCCAATTCCTTTTAATTATTTTGATGTTCATTTTATCATAGGTTTTGAGTTATGCATGTTTTTTGGTTTCTTTCCCATTGAGCATTTTCTTAGATTGCTTTCAACGAACATGATTTTAGTATAAACTTAGCATAGTGAACTTATCTGAGTTTTCTTTTTGAGCTATTTTATTTGATCACCTTTAGTTTTAATTTTTTTTTTTTATTGTACATATCTTATTCTCTATTGAGTCATTCATTTACATATGAGTTTTCCTATCAAGCTTGAATCTTTCTTAATTCAAGTTTCTTCTTGTATATGTGCAAGTTGTTATAACTAACAATGAAATATATTATATATTACTGTTTGGAAAAATGCTTGGATAATTTTGGACAATCATACTCTATAACTGTTTATGTTGGGATATCTTTGAGAAAAATTTTGGGAATCAATTATTTTATTCACAAATTCATTGATTGAAAAAGTATTTAATCCTAGTCCTATTGATCAATGAGGATCTCAGACATGGACTTTACCATAACTTTGTTGGAAAACATCTTTCTATACTTTGGAATTGTCGATTTTGAGTCACTTATTCTGCTTACATTACTAACTAATCTGATTGTTGCCATGGCTTAGTATTGTTGTATTATTTCATCATACAAGAATGTTGAAATCATTCAAATGTTTGGAAGTTGTCAATACATTGGAAGGATATGTCAATGTAATTTCTAAGATTGTAGGTCGTGAGCTTTTAAAATCTTATTTTCCCAAGACCTTAGCCATGATAGTAAATTTAATGGATGTGATTTCCTATTGAATGTAACTTATGAATCTTTAGATTTTATATTTCTAAGGATTCCATGATTCCAGACTGATAACCCCTAAAATAGTTTAGCTTTATTCATAACATGGAAGGAAAATCCTATGTGGGTTAGTTCGAATAAAGATTTTTTTTTATATTACTCTTAGGAATTTATTCATCATCGCTAACATCAACTCATCACTTATTATAAATAAGATTTTAATCATATCATTCAATTATGGTTTCTAATCTTATCTTCCATTCGCTTATGATGGGAGAATCATTTAATTTGAACCGTTATCTGAGATTATTTGTACTATATTAAGATTGTCCTAAATGATTCCATATCCATTGTGATTTCCTCTTGCCAATTAGGAAGTCGAAGATAATGATAAGAATATTCAAAATTATTTTCATTAATGACAAGAGGAAATAAATACATTGGAACAAGATAATCTATCCAAGGATTGAAATCTTCCATCAAACAACGACACTAAGACTCATGTTAAAGGAAATATGTAGGAAATGACTCAATGCTTATTTATCGAGAGGAAGGCTACGGTATTTGGCTATATTAATAGAATGGAAAAACTTGAATTACTACACTCGTGCTATGCTTTTACATAAGTTTATGTTCGACCAATATAGTTTAAGTGTAGAGTAGCTTAACGGAATATACTTTTAGTTTTTGTTTAGGATTAGTTTTAATTTTGGTACTTATTTTTTTTCATTTAGATTAATTTCATTTTTTTTTAATGAGTTAGTCATTTAAGGAAGAGATTTTTTTAGACTGTTACCTAGTTGAACATTAGATTCTCTTTTGTTTTATAGATTGAAAAATGGATTGTGAAACCAGTAGCTGAAGATTTTTTTTCCTTATAGACCTGAAATATGAGAGCAGCTTAGGAAAGTGTTGATCTAAATATTTTTTCTCGAAATTACTTTGCAAAATTTTGGGAACTAACCACTCATACTTTCACCAACTCAATAGTTGATTAGAAATCCAGTCTCATTCGTGTATTCCATTATGATTTCTAATCTATTATTAAACATGATCTTTCAAAGAATTGGTGTTTGGAGTCACTTTCATTTCATCATGATTATTTTTTATGGCCTCCATAGTTGTAATATCTTCTACTTGCATCATTAATTTGAATCGTTTGGATCTTTGGAATAAAAAATCACCTCTCATGGCAAGGATAAATTGATACTGTGGTGGAAGATATCAAATGTAATTTCTAATATTGAAAGTTTGGTGTTTTCAAATGTGTGAGGGATCATATCCATGACAATCAGTCGAGAGGGTTGAGAATTTGTGGAATGTTTCACGTAAAAAACATTAAAATCTATTTTGTTGATCATTCCCATTAACGTGTGTTGTTAGACTCCCAAAAAAATTGAATTGTGTCACAAGATGAAAAGGAAAATTTATATTTGTCAATCAGATCACAAAATTTCAGGGCTAAATTTCAGATTCGCCTTGGATTTTTTAGAATCCATTTTTTTTAAAGAGTGAATCGCCCATATTCCCTAAACCATGGTGTTCTTGGATTTAATTTGCATACATATCCTCAAATCAAGGATATATGGCACCAATTTAACCCACCGATTTTCATGGCTTTTCTTAGGGAATGATTTCGCCCATAGATTTTCGGTTTTTCCTTCCATTTCCAGTTTTTGTCATGTATTTCATTCCATGTTTTATGGAAACTAGGCATTATAAATTATGATGAAGGCTTAAATGCTTTCAGATCTAAACTTGTTACTCAACCAACATTGATGTTGAATAAAATTGTAGAGGCACACACATTCTTCCGGGTCTTGGATG
>JASDQU010227179.1:4796-17188 GCA_032191745.1 Picea mariana | reverse complement strand
TGTAAGTTTCACTTTCAATTAATGCAATACAGTAATATGTCCCTTTCCCATAATGATGATGTCATCTTATTACATGATTCCTTGATCACATGTATAGACTAGGTATTGAATATATTAATCTTGCTTGTACTCCGATTGGTTTGTACTGTTGTGATTGGACGGCACAAGAGCATCGGAGCGGAGCGAGGAACAACAGAGATTAAAGGAGAGCGTTCATAAGGTATGTCCACCATCCATTTCTCTTAGTTCATTCAATAGACTAGATTTAGGGAAAGAGTAGTATTCTGTCACGTTTTGTTCCAGATCCAGGTGAATCTGGGGAGATTGGTCTGTGTCCGCACTCACGAATTTATCCTCAAACAGAGTATCCACCTCCATTGGTACTTCTGGAAGTTCCTTGTACACTTGTTTGAATTCCCATTGCATCGTCTCTACCTTTTGTCCAGCCTCATCCCTTTCCATGGTTACTTTGTTGCAGTCAAGATGCAAAGATACATTCGCTATCGTGACCTTAACCAACTCATTGGAGGTCTTTTCTACATGTAGGTTGAGTTCTTGCATAATGTTGACTTGCAATCCTTGTAACATCTCTATTGGAAAATTTGAAAAATATAAGTCAATTTGATTTAAGGCTTGCGCCTACACCTACATATTGGTCGATGTGAATGTTATCACCCCTAGTGGTATCTATACCATCCTTCATTCTCCTGCTACTTCTAATGACTGAGAGACTATCAGTCTCACTTCTGCAGTATGTGATGTGCTTGTTGCTTGTGCATCTTCTAACTATCATGTTGGCATGATCCTTGTTTCTTCTAACATCTAATGAAACTTAGCCATATTCTCTTCTATATTATTTTTCATCTCCTCATTTTGTTGTTCCTCACACTAAAATGTGTCATCTATAACTTCCTTAAACTGATCACCAATCTTTTCTAGATCATCCTTCATCAATTCTTGTATATTCAATTCCTTCACATCCTTACTCTTCTTTCTATGTGGCACTAATTTTTCTTTGTCGATATCTTTCCTCTTATCCCCTGGGCATGGTATAGTCTTCCCTTTTTTGTTTCCTTTCCCTTCTTCTTCTCCCCTTCTTGGTATTTCTTCAATCTCTGGTTGTTGTGTCTCTGGTTTCTCAATCGTCGTCGAAGATATTTTCCAATTTGCATCCAAGTCTTACATGATGAGTCTCAGTTCTTCCTTTGTTATATTGTACTTCACGGCTAGCCATTCTTCTCTTGGATCCTTCTTTGCTTGAATGTAGATATGGTGGTGATCTATCTTGAAACAAAGAAATTATTTATATGTTTCTACTATCTGTCATTGTATCCATGGTGTATCCTAAATACACTGCCTAATGGTCTCTTTGTAAATATAAAAAGAAATATTATTGTCTAATTGTCGCTCCTTATGTGCAGTGTTCAACATGTTTTGATATCTTGCGGCCAAGCATGCCTTATCTTTTTCTCCCAAAAATTGTGCATCATCCAGCTCCCTCCATGCTGCTAATGCAATTAAAATTAATAGCCACATGTAGTGAAATTTAGTGTCTTTATCTTGTTCCTATTCACAATCAATCAAGAATTGGTTCAGCAAAAAAAATTCCCAGCTCATCTACATTCCCTCAATGCACTTCTCAGCTTTCTCTATTACTGTCATTGGTACTTGGTCCTTCTGAAACTTCCTTAACAACTTATAGTCCAATACTTATGTCACAAACCTCATTATAGGGTTGCATATGCTTGCTACATCCAAACCGTGCACTCCTCTATCTATATGAAACTTCTCTCTCACGCTCTCTGATAAATCCTTCTCATTCTTCTTGTCTGAAACTTACAGTGAGGGGTCCTCCCCTTGCGATGGTAGTCTAATAATTTACACAATTATATATGTGTCAAGGGAGACCGGCCTATAGAGCCATAAGTAACCTCCATGCACATATATCAACAAGATATTTATGTTGGTTTTGATCCATGTGTTCCTTCCAAAACGTGGTATATCGAATAAATTCAGGATGCCAACTTTCTCCAACTGTGTTGCCCATGTTCGTGGCTCTATCACAATCCTCTGTGTTTCTGCATTGATTTATTTCTTCAAATAGTTGCTTGACTCTAGCTATGGGAATTTCTTCTCATCTATAATATCATGCTCTACATACTTTAAATTCGGTACCAAGACTAACATATCTTCCTCCATGATCACTCCAAGTGGGATTTCTAGTCCACAAGCGGATACTTACCATCTTTCGAAAACCTGAATGGCTTCGTTGTATCCTTCCCTGGTGTTATGTAATCTCTTGGAAATATCATCTATGATGAGGATTCCCCCCAGGTTTCTTCAACTACAGGTACCTCTTATGCTTGACGTCGTTGTTTCCTTGGTGTTTATGTCGATACTGTTGTTTCCTTGGGTGGTCCCATCTGTCACTGCAATAGAAAAACTCTCTTGGCTCTGCAACTCCTTCTCACTTGGATTTCTATTCAAATTGTAATCAATCGTAACCTTTCCTCTTCAACCCTTCTCTTTCTTTTATAACCTATTTGCAGTGGTTAACTTATCTTCATGCCTAAAAAAATTTGTTTAATCCACTAGTTCTTTACATTCAATACATGTCTTAACCCTACATTAACTTTGAATCTTTTGACGTATCTAGGTATATATTTTTCATTATGATACAATATTTGTGGTACTTTCTATTTATTATTATGTGTCTCCTCCATTTTGACATGATGTTTCCTCATAAATGCTTTTTGTTGTCATGTTTTCTCTTTAATGCTCTTAACTATTATATGTGTGATCATCTCTCTCTCCACGATATCCTCTCTATGCAACTTGCTTCCTCCATATGTGCGCCCTATGGCCTACTTATTTCTTGTTTGTGACATGTTCCTTCTTATCCTATTTACTTTCCAAACTTAACTCCTTTGAATGTTGATTTACTCTTCAAGTTTCTACTTCTTCCCTCAATCCTTTTGTTTACTTTTTCTTTCTTTTTCTTCCTTTTTCTTTCTTTATCTATCTACACTATAATACATATATAAAGTTATTGTATAGTTAGCTTAGTGCTCGGAAGGATGGTCATCCCTGTACAATTTCAGTTTACTCCTATTAACTAGCCCTTCTATGACTTCTCCATCCAAATTCTCAAGTTGAACAACACCTGCTTATGTTACATATTTTATCACATATGGGCCTAACCAATGCATCTAGAAATTCCTTGGATGTCGTAGAAACTTATTGTGATAGAGTAATACAAATTCTCCTATATGAAACTTCTTCTGTTTGACATGTCTTTGATGCCAATCTTTCTTGTGTGCTTTCTAAACCTGTTGATGGAAACCTATGACAAAATTGTCTTCTTCTAATTCCATAAGTTATGCTAATCTCATTTCCACTATGCCTGAATTTGTAATCTGTGTAATTCCAGCTTCTAAAATTATGTCTATCTCTACTTTTACCTTCTTATTATATTTTGGGTTCATTATGTATGGTCTCTATTTCATAGGTTTGGCCTCTGTCGTCAATGGAATCTTCATTTCTCGTAACTCCCGAGTGATTCCTTTCATCTCTGAGAACGTAGTTGGAAATAGATCCTGATACTCATGCAACAAGTCAGCAATCTTATCGAATGTCTCATCACTACAGTAGTCTCCTATGTTGGAAAATTTAGGCTTATATTTTGTACCAATGCTCACTTTATGCATTCTTAAGGGATTTACATATATAGTTGACTCAAGATCCATTCCTTCTACTGCATGATCCCTTTCATTTTCTCTTATCTGCAAATTCATTGGGTCTTCATTCTTCTGGTTTTCTTCAGCAACATTATAGCAATGAAATACTTCTTACACTTTCATAGTAACCCTTGGTGTATTATACATAAAACCTTCTATCACAAAAATCTTATTCTTGATTACCTGCAAGGCTGAACCAACTAATGGATTATTATTTTTGAAACTAAATGTTACCTTAAAGTTTGTGGTCACCTCTTCCCAATCTCCTGTCTCTATGTTCATTTCTAGTTCCATGTACCAATTGTTCGGAGTAGTGGCCAAAGTATGCACAAACAAAAGAGTCCATTATTTTTTAGGTATTGATCTCCACGTCAGGGTACACTTCATAACATGCTCTGTTGGACAAATTAATCCACTATACTTCATCATGATACTTTCATTCTCTATCTTGAATATGACTTGTAATAACATTTTTCACTTCTTTTAGTTTCTTATTCCATCCTTGTGTGTAGCCCACCATCACACAAGGTTTTCTTTTAGAGAAACGTCCAAAGATAGTAGTCTCTGTTGATCTGATATTTGCAACTCAAAATATCTTATAAAAGAAACTACATTATTTAATCCATCATACCTTGGAGGTTTGATTATTTCGGTTCCAATTCATCTCAATGCACGGGTAATTCTAGCACCCTTCCTTGTCAACACTTCATGTAGTATTTTTTTTTAATTCTCCAGAGCCTCTTTTGAGTCTGATGTGCAGGATCTAATACTCCCCCAACTAAGTACGCCCTCAGCTATAGGATTTTCATAATATTCCATTCACGCAGTTATATTATATAGATTATCAAGTTCTTTTCTCTTGGCTAGTTCTACATACCTTCTTCCTTCAGTGGGGTCTAACGGAGTAGTAACCTTAAATTCTTCCACATAAAATACCATTTGTCTCTTATTTAGATCAATTATAGTATAATTATCGAGTGCCCAATCAAGTCCCAATAGTGTTGGATAAGGTGTACTTCCATCTACCATTTCGATTAATTTGAATTTTGCTACACTGTGCACTACATCAATATTGACACTTACTCTTGTTAGCCTTCCCATTGGAACAATCTTATTGATGCAGGAACATTGCTCCACCTCAACATGCACCATCTGATTAGCATGAGTGGTGTGCATTTAAGGGAGAGGTGATTCCCTCTCATTTTTCCTTCAAAATCTAAATCGTGATTAAGGAAATCAATGTTGTCAGGTTGGTAGAGCCAAGTTGTGCCTTCGCACAAGCTATAGATGAGGTTTCCATTAAGTGGTTGATGGTAGGAGGGATCTGTATCTGATTCAGATCAGATTTTCATCATTGTAATCTACCTCATTAGTCAGGCATTTTGAATGGTGATTAGACACCACTATCTTAGCTTTGGAGGGAAGCTCATTAAGCCCCTCTTGTATAAATATTTGTATTATTTCCCAGTAGAGGGGTTGGTTGCTAGAGTTTGATGAAAGATCATTGTATCAAAGAGGAGAGTTGAGAGTTGAGAGTTTGTCATAGTTAGGTCTCACATATTACATATTGTAATGGACATTCCACCATTAATAAAAGAAGAACATATTTTCATGTTTGTCAATTTATGTGTAATGGATGCTTAGTTGTGAATGTCATTCATACACGTTTTTGTTGTAGATGTATGTTAGAAATCATCTGCAGGGATAGAATTATAATATTCTATCTGTAAGTGTGTTGAGTTAGTTCTAGTTCTCAAGGCTAAGTGCAAGGAGTGCGTGACAGAGGGTAGAAACTCTGTGAGCTGACGCAAGGAGTGTGTGTCTGAACTCATTCGAGTTAGAAGAGAAGCTACCAGGAGGGCACACCAGGATAATTCACAGACTCAGAGGGGAATTTCAAGGTTGTTGAATAACTTGGAAAGAAATATTGTGTGGGAGGAAGCACAGCACAGATTTGTTGAATACTCTGTAATACTATGCTAGGAGGTCATAGAGAAAGTATGAGCATGCACAAGAGAAACACACTATGGAGTGTCGGATGTGTTGAGAGAATCCCAAGGTTGTTGAAAACTCTAAGGAAAGAAGGCTTTACAAGAGTACATCGACAAAGGAAAGGAGATGCCTTGAGACTTCTGGAAGGGCTTAGGGAGAAGTCGTCAGAAGACTTAAAAAAGCACAAGAAGTGCACCAAGGATACAATAAGTTCATCTTACAAGCTCAGGAGGAAGGGCGTTAAGTTGCCATGAGGGAACTAGAAAATATTAAGGAAGGACGTAGAAGGACCAAGAACCTCGAAGGTTTCAAGTTGAGTAAAATATCGAAAGACCTAGCACAGAACTCTGCAAGGAATACAGAAGAAGGTCGAGAAAAGTCTAATTCTCGAGAAGAAAAAGTGTTAAGTTTCAACAAGGAGGAAGGACTCGCCAAAGTCCCGAAGACAGAAAAGTCCATCGTCAGGAGGAGACAGGTGGCGAAAGATCAGAATATTCAGGAGTTGGAGCTGCTGGACATTTTCCAAGAGCAAACAAAAATCTTTGTGAAGTCACGAAGAGCGGTTTGAATCTAGACCATTGGATCTGGAAAGGAAGCGTGGAAGTGATCTGCACACTTTGGAGGAGTAACACTCTGGGAGATACTTGAGGGGGATAGTAAGAGACCCTTGAAGGCCATAGTCTGAATATATCACAGTCATCGATCGGAAGGAGGTAAAAGGACCATTGATCCTTATGCCATTTGAGTTCATTGATTCAAATTTCAGGAACATAGGAGTTGGTTGTTGTGAAAATAGTTGAAGCCTAAATCCCAAAGCACTTTTCATGGTTTAGCCCCAAGACACAGCCCAAGGTCACATGATAGAAAGGGCCTAGCATGGAGAGCGAGTGTCTCCACCAAGTTTCTTCAAAGGTCCAAGAAGAGAGCCAAGGAGTTGAGAGGACCCGGACTTTAGAGAAGGAAGGACCTGTGATAAAGTACATTAGGTTCCACAGGGAGTCGAAGAGCCAATTTTAATCAGGTGTTTGAACGATCCTATACCAGGAGGTTGCGTAGCCCCGAAGGGGG
Organism: Picea mariana; assembly: GCA_032191745.1. Lineage (NCBI taxonomy): Eukaryota > Viridiplantae > Streptophyta > Pinopsida > Pinales > Pinaceae > Picea > Picea mariana. The sequence goes on along the minus strand of JASDQU010227179.1, from coordinate 10,391 downwards.
AGGGTCTATGCCAGAGTGGTATCAGATCTTGATTTTATTTGCAAGTAGGAAGAATGAGATAAAGGAGATACTCTGATACCAGAGTGGTATCAGAGCCTGAAAATTGTTTTCAGGTAGCGGAGAGTAGGGAGCCACAGAATTGATTTTTGTAGGCAGAGGAGACAATATGGCTACATCAAGTAGATTCAAAGCTTGAATTCTCCTATAGGCAGCAGGTGAAGGGAGACAGAGTGCGATACTTTGTATAAACTCTTTCAAGGTTCGCAGCAGATGGTAAACAGTCAGGTAGGTTGCAGGTGAAGTAAGATGGTCGTTGGAGGTCATGAGTGCAGTCGAGGAAAAGATTTCCTGTAGGAAAAAAAAAATGGAGATGGACAAGGAACTCCATTCAATCTGAGAAAAAATGGAGAAGCTAGAATTTAAGATGCAACATGAGGAAAAGGTACGTTGGAGATACGAGTGGCCTTTGAAAAGGATAGTTAAGTGGCATGTTCGGAAGTTGTTGTTCAGGGGGAAGCAACAGGTGTTAAAGAGGTGGTTGAGATATGTCGAAAGCCTCAATGGAGAGGAAAATAGATCTAGGAGAGGTCTCATAGGTTTCCAGGTGGGAAATGAGAAGGAATAAGTTGATCTCATAAACTTCCAGGAGGGCAGAGCAGACATCTCAATTTTCCAAGTGGGAAAGGGAGGAGAGATGAGCTCAATCGAGATTTCATGTCAACAGGGAGTTTTGACAAATGGAAAAGAGGTGGAGGAAAGGCCTCATCCATATGAAGATTCATGCGAAACTGCAAGCCGCCTGAGTGAATATGATGACAAGTTGAAAACTTCTGTCACAAAGGAGAGAGGTTAGAGGAGTTTCTTGATCATTAGGGGAATCCATATATTCCTTCCAAGAAGTCAAGGAGAGGCAATCATAGATGTTGTAGATGAAACAGAAGGACATCAAGATGAGACTATCATGGAGGAAGAGGAGTAGGTACTGAAGTCTATCCCAACGAAAGAGGAGCACCCAGTTGAGTCACTCACTCAGTGGGAGATGGAATTGAAGAGGTTGGAGGATTGGTTGAATAGTCCAAAACTAGAACATATCTTCCATGAGATAGCCATGCCAAAATAAACATGCTAGCATGAGTTGCAACTGGAGGAAGCTGGAATGGGACCAGTTGAAGAAATGACAAGAGTTAGTATGTCGGAGGAATTATTTGAATAGTAGTTCAGTGACAAGACTGTGGAATTGGAGTCTGCAGCAGAGTGGCCAGTCCACATCACAAGGTATGAAATATGCATGGGAGGTCAGGATGATCTACCCATAGAGAAGCATGAAGAGTTGCATCCAATCATATTGCACAAGGAGAACCAACCAATGAAGTAGCTAGAAGAAGCCACAGAGGAAATAAGGGAGCTGATTTTGAGGTCAACGGAATAAGTTATTAGAAAGGAGAGGATAGACAGAAGAAAACCTACATGGGCAGCAGAAGATATGCAAAAGCAGCAGCAGTAAAGAAGAGGAGAAGAAGGATAGCTCCAGGAGAAAGTTTGAGATCAAGGAGGGTTTCAACAAAACTGGGAAGATCATGAGAAGGATCTCATAAATTTTTGTAGCTGTGGAGTATGATGCAGGAGCATCACTCCACCTTAGTACGCACCAGTTGATTATCACGAGTGGTGCACATTCAAGGAAGGGAGAGGTGTCACCCTCTCATTTTTCCTTCAAAATCTAAATCATGATAAAGGAAATTAATGTTGTCAGGATGGTAGAGCCAAGTTGTGCCTTCGCACAAGGTATAGATGAGGTCGCCATTAAGTGGTTGATGGTAGGAGGGATCTATATCCAATTTGGATCAGATTTCCATCATTGTAATCTACCTCAATAGTCTGGTATTTTGAATGGTGATTTGACACCACTATCTTATCTTAAAGGGAAGCTCATTGATCCCCTCTTGTATAAATCTTTGTATTATTTCCCAATAGAGGGGTTGGCTACCAGAGTTTGATGAAATATCATTGTAGCCAATAGGAGAGTTGAGAGATGAGACTCAATCATAGTCTGGTCCCACATATTGTAATGGACATTCCACCATTATTACAAAAAGAATATATTTTCCTGATTTTCAATTTATGTGTAATGGATGCTTAGTTGTGAATGTCATTCGTATGCATTTTTGTTGTAGATATATGTTAGAAATCGTCTACAAGGATAGAATTATAATCTTCTATCTGTGAGTGTGTTGATTTAGTTCTAGTTCTCGAGTCTAAGTGAAAGGAGTGTGTGATAGAGGGTGGAAAATCTGTGAGATGACACAAGCAGTGTGTGTCTAAACTCATTCAAGTCAGATGAGAAGATGCCAGGAGGGCACACTAGGATAATTCACAGACTCGGAGGGGAATTTCAAGGTTTTTGAATACCTTCGAAAGAAAGACTGTGTGGGAGGAAGCACAGTGCATATTTGTTGAATACTCTGTAATACTCTATCAATAGGGCATAGAGAAAGTACGAGCGTGCACAAGAGCAACACATTCTGGAGTTTTGGATGTGATGAGAGAACCCTAGGATTGTTGAACACTATGAGGAAGTAAGTATTTGCAATAGTGCATCGACCAAGAAAAGGAGATGCCTTAAGACTTCTATAAGGTCTTAGAGAGAAGCCATCATAAGACTTAAATGAGTGCAAGGAGTGTGCCAAGGATACAATAAGTTCATATTACAAGCTCAGGAGGAAGGGTGTTAAGTTTCCAAGAGAGCACTAGAAAATTTGAAGGAAGAATGCAAGAGGACCGAAAACCTCGAAGGTTTCAAGCTGAGAAAAATCTCAGAAGAGCTAGCACAGAAGTCTGCAACAAGTGCAGAAGAAGGTTGAGAATAGTATAAGTCTCGGGCTAAAAAAGTGTTAAGTGTTAGAAAGGAGGAAGGATTCACCGAAGTCCTGAAGACCGAATCATCCATCGTTAGGAGGAGACAGGTGACGAAATATCAGGAGATCCGGGATTTGGAGCTCCAGGAGGTTTTCCAAGAGAAAACATAAATCTTCACGAAGTCACAAAGAGCGGCTTGAATCTAGACCGTTGGATCTAGAAAGGATGCATGGAAGCGATCTGCACACTTTAGAGGAGTAGTACTCCAAGAGATACCCAAGGGGGATAGTGAGAGACTCCCGAAGGATGGAGTCTAAATAGATCACAGTCATCGATCGGAAGGAGGGACGGGGACCATTGATCCTCACGTCATTTGAGTTCAATGATTCAAAGTTCAAGAACATAGGAGTTGTTTGTCGTGAAAAGAGTCGAAGCCTTAAGCCCAAAGCACTTTTCTTGGTTTAGCCCTGGGACACAGACCAAGGTCACATGATAGAAAGGGCCTAACATGTAGAGCGAGTGTCACCATAAATTTTATTCAAAGGGACAAAAAGACATCCGCGGGATTGAGAGGACCTACACTTTGGAGAAGGAAGGACCTTCAATAAAGTACATTGGGTTCCAGCAGGGAGCCGAAGAGTTAATTTGACTTAGTTGTTTGAACAATCCTAGACCGCGAGGTCGTGCAGCCCCAGAGGGGGAGGTTCTGTGCCACTTATGATGGTTCTTTAATCTCAATTGTATCACTAACCAAATTAGTTTCAGTTGGCCCATCATCTCCCAAGTCTATCTTGGGATAAAATTTACATCAGACCCCAGATCCATAATTATATTATCCATTTCATAAGATCCTATCTGCACGTTGAGCTAGAAATCCCTATTTTTTCACTTTTTACCATGTACCTGGTTAACTTCTCTGTATGTGACAAGTTTCTCTCTCTTGTAGGCACAATGGTCAATCATTACGCACAAAATACTCAACGCATATTCATCTTTCATTAACTCTAAACAACTTCGTAAGAAAATTTGCAAAGTGATTACCTTTTTAACTTTGTTTTCTAAATGGTCATTTCTTGGAGGCATATAAAGCATCAATTATCTATCATAAAAGAGTGGCATAGTTGAAGTTGATGCTATCCAGTCTGCTCCCATCAATTTTTTTCTTTCTTGCTGGTAGGTTTCCTTCTCTTTTCTAGGATCAAACAACARTAATGGATTTGTTTCTTTCCTTACCCACTAGTGAATTATATTCCCTTGATCTGTCGCATATTATCTAGTTCTCATTCCTTTGCACATAACTATTTTTATCTTAGTTTTTTTTCCCATGCCTCAGATACCATCATCTGTATGTTTGTGCTCCTCTTTTCCTACCATATTTCTATCAACTATGGACAATCCTTTGTCACATGGTCTAGTGCTCTGCAATAAATAAATGTCATGCATGGATTTGGGAAGCCACGCTCTAAATTTATGGGATGATTACAATTGTAACATATAATACGTCCAGATCCTTGAATAAAACCTATTCTTCCTAGGCCTTTGAAGCCTCCTTTGCCTCCTTTATTATAACCTCCTCTCAGAGTATTAAACTATGGGGCTCCTCCTTTTTCCTCTTCGCATTGGACTCTATAAGTATATGTAATGCACTCTCTCATCAGGTCCAATGTGTGACAATCTTTCTCATCATGTCGGATAGACTTGAAAAAATTGCAACACAAATTCCTCGCAATTATCTGGTATTTCTACATCAATGGACAATTATGAGTGTGGTGACCCACCGTATTGAAAATTTCACACCATAACCCTAACAGATTTGGGGCTTCTGTATTCAATTATTGTTGGAATGTTGTACACTCATATTTGTGATGGGATTATTTTTTATAGGTGATACACCAGACTCCCTCACGCTTTTATTTTCCTTTCCTAATATCTTGTAACTGAATAGTCATTGTGACTAGTTGTGACCGAACTTGATCCATCCCCCCGATATTCTCTCATACAGAGGATGCTTCCAATTTCATCACAATTTCCAAAGCTTCCAACTGCATCACAATCTTATGTTGCGTCAAAGGGAAGTGTATATCCCAAAATCAACATGCAATGAACCATTCTTTGTAATGTTCATCCAAAATATGGAACATTAACCGATCTTTCAATATCTTCAACCTTTGGTCATAGTCCCATAATGATTCATTTACTATCTTCTTAATTTCCTTGATCTCAGTAATGCACTGTGACTGCGACTTTGTCTTCTAGAATTGTTTCAACAAGGCTTGTATTACCTCTGCCAATGTTCTCATCTCACCCGAAGGTGCAGTATTATGATATTTCATATACCATAATAGTGCACAATCTTTGAAGGTTGTTTCCAACTGTACAATATTCACATCATCATCGTAGACATTCCTCACATTCCATATCGTGTCACAAATGAATATATGTTGTTTTGGATCTTTTGATCTAGCCCCTTGGAAGAGAGACATCCTTAAGGTGGGATCTACCCTCTCCATCATATGTTTTCGGTATTCTTTCTTGGAAATACTAATTGATTCTCACTTGTCATACTACTTCCACTACTTTGATTGCTTCCACTATTATCTTTACTTCCTCCACTAACTACAATTGCCAAAGCTTCTGATCTTACCTCAGTTATTGGTGATGCACATGGGGTCATGGATTTGACACAGAGTTCGATCTAAGTGGGATCCTCTTATACTAGACTAATTTGATGGATCTTTT
>JASDQU010227178.1:0-17342 GCA_032191745.1 Picea mariana | reverse complement strand
TTGGCTGGGGCCGTGGATGTTTCCCCGTAGGGGTTTTACCACGTGAAAACATCGGTGTGTTGATCTTTGATCTGGTTATGTGAGTGGTTACTGAAGGTGTTCGTCCTCTGTTGGAATACCTGTGTTGTCGAACAATAAAGACACCAAAAATAAATGGCATGAAGAATAACTAACATTTCCTTTTCATATATTGATTGGCCCAACTGTCTCTCCGAAAGTTTTTTTCTAGTGAAGGCCAAAGGCATGCCATATTACATGAGGACTAACCCATTTCCTTTCCCTGAAGCATCACATTCTAGGAAAAAATTCTTGGTGATGTATGGAAGTGCCAAGATAAGATTCATGTGCATAGGCTGTTTCAAGGCATGGAAGTATTGATTAGTTTCTCGAGTCCAAGTGAAATCATTCTTTTTAAGTAGAGCAGTGAGAGGTGGTGAAATTTATCCATAATTTTTAACAAACTTTGATAATAAATCATTAAACCCATAAAACCACGCAAGCTATTAAGAGTTTTAGGGAGATTCAAATCCTACATAGCTTCAATTTTCTTAGGCTCCACTGTTACACCATCCTTTCTGAAAATTTGATGTAGGTACTCCACTTCTGAGGATCTAAAGGCACATTTATATTGTTTTAGGAAATGTTGGTGTTGAGAGAGTAGATGGAGAACATGGTGCACATGGGAGAGATGGGATGTCCAAGTTTTACTATAGATTAGAATATCATAAAAGAAAACTATGAAAAAATGATAGAGAAAAGGAAATAAGACGTAATTCATGAGACTTTGGAAAGTGGAGGGGGCATTACACATCCCAAATTGCATGACCAAGAACTCATAGTGACCCGCATGAGTTATAAATGCAGTCTTGGGAATGTATTCTTCTTTCATACGTATATGATGGTAGACAAAATGGAGATCAAGTTTAGTAAAGTATTGAGCATCGCTCAATTCATCCAAGAGATCATCAATGACCCGAGTGGGAAATTTTTCTTTGATGGTGAGTTTGTTGAGGGCGTCAAAGTATGGACACATGTGCCAAGTTCCTTCTTTATTAAGGACCACAACCACAAGAGAAGAATAGGGGATGGTACTTGGACGGATAGCACCTGCATCGAGCAATTCTTGAACAATTATCTCAATTTCATTATTCTGGGAAAAGGGACAACGATAAGGGATAACATTGGGAGGAAGACTGCTCGGGACAAGAGGAATGGAATGATCATGAACACTACGGGAAGGGGGAAGTCCTTGGGGAGTGGAAAAAATATCTTGGTGTTTGGATATGATAGATTGGAGGTCAGGGTGCATGGAGTGTGTCTCAATTGCTTGAATGGAATGGAATTGGGTAATAATGCCCAAATGACCTTTTTTGAGGATCTTTTCCATTCAATGGGAACTGATGATATCAGGGGAGCCTATTGTGATTCCTTGGAATTGATATTGTTGTCCATCCTATTAGAATTTCCTGGTTAAAAAATCCATGAGAATGGTACCTAGAGTGTGTCACCATTCAACACCGACCACAATTTCACAACCTCCCATTTCAATAACAAACATATGAGATTTCAGGTGGTATTGACCAATTTGTAGGCACACATTTTCAAAACACCAACCACATTTCATGGAACCACCATTGGCAATCATGATTTGAAAATTGTTGAAAACACAATTATAATAATTGATTTCCTGGGCAATGGGGTGGTGAATAAAATTATGGGTGTTGCCACTATCAACAAGGATGATGACTTTAATGTGCTTAATGTAACCAATGAGATTGAGGGTTTGGGTGTCAAAGTGTTCATAAAGTGTGACAACAAACTGAGTCCAAGAAACATACCCCTGGCATGCCTTTTTATCTCATTGCCATCATTTCCATCATTCAGGATCCAAATAAAGAGCAACATAATGAAGGTTTTACAACTCATCAGTAATACCATACAAAAAAAAAAATTCTCCATTTGGGTGACCTAGCTTTTGGGATCAAAGCCATCAAATTTATTGACCTCAAATCGGGGAATATGGGGGTCACGATGGAATGTGTTGGAATTAAAGGCTATAGTATGGGAGGGATCAACACCATCGACTTGGGAGAGTTGTTCATGGAAGGGGGAGTCCTGGGATCGATTTAGCAATGGTTGGAGAGTGAAAGCAAGGGTTTCAAGATTTTCCTCTAATTGGTCAAATCTGGTGTCAACTTTGGAAATTTAGCCATCAAATATGGACAATTTAGACCAGACTTGGTCCTCGATACCATCAAACTAGGCCTTGTTCAGTTTGATTTTGACTTGCAGGTATTGGGTGCGAGTGTTGACCATGTGGAAAGTGAGGGGTGCCTGGGATGGGGAGTGGTTCCACTGAAGAAAAATGAATAGGTGATATATATCACTATGATCAGTGAAACAATGAAAAGTGAAGGGGGTAGGTTTCAAATAAGGGTGTTGAGAAGGGTGGGTGGAAAAACAAAAAAGAAGGGTTATAATTGATAGGTACCACAACGATGAGGGAGAAAAGGGGACTCCAATGGGATGGGTCGCAAATAAGAGTGTCGAGAAGGGGGTCGGGTCCAAAAAAAAATTAGTCTTAAAAATAATAGGCACCATTATGATTAGGGTGAAGAGAGGAATCTAATGGGATAGGTCCTAAATAAGGGTGTCAAAGTTATACTCCAACCTAAATAATACTGCAATGTCTCAATTCCCAAACTCTTGATAGAAAAAAATTTGTAGTAACTTCACAACCAGAATGAAGGAGGCAAGGTTGCACAACAATAGATCTTGTTTTTTCATTTTATGTTGTGTTTCCATCCAAGGGTTAGGGTTTTCATGATTCCTACAGACAAGGGTTTTCCTTCTGCTATAGCTCTCTGATATACCTATGGGGTCAAACAGTGGTACTCGGTCCAATATCTCAGGGAACCAACTAAGAACTCTAGATCGTACCCTTAGTCATACTACATGATTATCCAGGTGCTAGAGAGTGTCTTCCCAAGTGTTTTTCTCGATGGAACTATAGTACTCAGGAGGCCGATTGGATGATATATGGCTAGTTTCAGGATACCTAGTAGGGCTCTCGATATACCAAAGGTACATGGAATAGCAAGTCCATATAGATGTGTTGTATAATGTGTTATCACTGGAAGGGGTATTAGCAGGGGTTACAAAGGTGTCCAAAAATGTGATCTTAAAAACCTCTTGTATTTCCCGCATGTAATTTCCCTAACTGTAGATTTATGCATTGAAAGATATATCATTGTAGCTTAAAGATGATGGAACACATCTCTACCCTGAAAAAAATTAACCCACAATTCCTGCTAAGGAAAGTGCTCTGATACCACTTGTAAAGTACCATATTTAATGTAATATGCAGAAACATGAATATTCAACAGATATCAATGGAACAAAAAAATATTGAGAATAGAACTACTAAATTCTACTGAGGTATACATACCCTACCCCCTCTAGATTTGAACTTGTGACCTCTCAACCATTCAAAAAAGAAGTGTTTAGCATGACCTCGGGTCTTTGGAACTTGTAATATGTATCCAATTGTTCTGGAAAGAATGAACTGATACAATTACCCATCGCATCCAAAAACATAACTATGTCCATAAGAGTACAACCAATTATCCATTCTATGGCTTTCGAACAAGGGAACATTCGTGCCCTTGCTACCATAAAATGCAGTCGGGATCTTCTTATGTTTATGAAGTTTTTTTTATTTGTCTCCCTGAAATTCAGGTCACTATGAGAGACAATCCCTGAATAACATTCATTTTTTAACTTTAGAAACATTTTTTCCCATCTCAATAGGAGCACTGATGAATTGGTACTGGCCTCGGTATCCTTGAAAATTGGCTGCAACATAGGTTCTTTTACCATTGAAATTTGAATGAATGGGACGTAGTCCTCCATTGCACCATCGAAATTAATTTTATGAAATTTTCCCATCTGAAATTATGGACAAAGAAAGACTTGTTACCATTTTCAATTAGATAGTACAACCACCAAATACATACCATGATTGGAAATAGATTTCCTACACATGTGAAGTGTTTTTGACCAACTGATATTTCCATGCTCATCCTACACATTTATACAAAATAATTTTGTTGTTATTTAGAAGAATTTTCTTCATGTTTTGGCACTAAATTTAATCCATCTCTTTGCAATGACTCTTGTTACTCACTCGATGAAATCTTCTCTCTTATTCAATGATATCAGAAATTTTGTTTCGACACTTTATTTTTTTGTTGTGTCAAAAAAACTAAATCTTATTTTCAGCATGTCGGTGTGATTAGTGAGTTGTTTCAACAAGATTAAAGTCATGTTTTGGTGAACCTATAAGTTTGCATATGGCATTCTTGGTTTTAGTGAAAATGTTTCATTCATATTTTCGGTAAGTCAGAAGATTTGTTTTCAGGGAGTGCTCGTATGTTCATATTTTTTAGTTGGTTCAACTCTTATTTCTTTCGGTAATTCTAAGAATTATTTTTAGTGGGTGCAAGGTTTTTCTTTGGCACGTTGGAAGATTTTTTTTTGGTGTCCTTAGTTTCGGTGAACTTAGCTTTTCCGAGCCTACATGAGCCATAAACTTTCAATGCATCTCTCAAATTGTTTTGATGAATTTTCTTAGACTTATTTCAATGCTTTTTCTTCACAAATATTTCCTTTTAACATGTTAGTCTCTTCATTTCAAGATTGTTAGGAACCCTATCAGTAAAACACCTAACCTATTAACCCTCATTAGGGTGGTGGGGTGTACAAAATTTCTTATTTATTTCCTCTAAATTAACTTATTAAATAGAACCTTCAAATCCAATTTTGGTCTCATAATTTATTTATGCTCGTAGAGATATTTCCAACGACTATAATTGTGCTCAAATTTGAGGTCTGGAATGGAAATTATGGCCTCCCAAAGTTCACAAGGCATTATGGCCCTTTTCCTGCCAATTCCACCTCACACCCACTTGACATCCACGTAGGTCCTTGTCATCTGCATCATCCAACATGGAAGATATATTGAGCATTGATGTGTTAGGAAACATAGTCCCAATGTGGAAAGTATTGACCTAGTTATAGTGTGACTAGAGGAACTCCAAAAATCCAAAAATCCAGAGATCCATATTTCCCCAAAAATCACTACTTGCAAACTTTCAGACTTTGGATATTCGGGACTTTAGATATTTCCTCGGAACCTTGAACTGAAACCTTTCTCATCCAGGATTTTGGGGTGCTATACCTCTTGAGCTTATGACGAAACTTGGAATATAAACCTGAGATATCCATAAATTTAGGTAACTGAGAATTCCATAAAACTCCATTAACACAAAGGGCCAGATGTCTGAATGTGGAACCCCTTCCGGGAACCTTGACACATCTAGAAATATAGGATCTAGAAAAACTTAGAAATCCCTTTTTACCTAAGGCCAGATTTAGATGTCCAATTGGCATCACTTGACACGTAGTATAACGTGGCATGAAACCACTCAGAACTACATTACACGTGGCTGAAAACCATGATATCAAGGATGACACAACATGATAATGTGGCACATGAATGTGGCTACTGACTTGGTAGTTCCTACATGAATATGATAACATGGCATGACACATGGTCTAGCATGGCATGCCACCTAAATTGAATAGGTATCTTGACATGGAAGTTCCTTTTGGTATCTTACATCATCCCAGTCGACCGTGAAACCTTTCCATATTCGAGAATCCAGGATCGAGGATTTCCAAAAATGTGAATTATGAATTTTTTTGGATTTTTGAATATGACATCACCCAAGACACATGGCACGATACAAATAGTGTCATGTGGACCAACCATGGCATGAAACATATACCTATGTGGCATGAAACATGGGATTAAGAGCACCTAAGGCCCTCCCAAAAAAACCTCACCTCAGAACCTTGAGCCATTCGACTTTCGAGCATCCAGAGTTTCCAAAAATATGCATTATGTAAAATTTTCAGATTTCTGAATCTGGATATGACGTCACATATTCCACATGTTTCATGACACCCTTAATGACACATGGACCAAATGAGATGATATATGTGGATGTTAATTTCACCTATACCCTCATCATGTTTCCCTTCCTACTATAACCTTGTTTCTTGAACCTTTTCCGATCCAGATATCTGGGATCTCGAGAAATCAAATTACTGATTTAATTGAAAAGATGAATTTATGGATCTAGATATGATGTCATCCACAACACATGTCCAAATATTGTTAGGACATAGGAACCACTCATGAAAAAATGCATGGCCTCTACAATGTGGACCCCCAAAATCAATGAGTCATCCTTGTCATGGAACTGTGATCATCAACCTTGAACCATCCGACATCCAGGGATTTGAGATTTCCCAAAAGCACATAATGAAAACTTTTATATTTCAATATATCCAAATTTTCAGGATCTATAACTCCAACCACATATGAAACCTATGCTTATTAAGTATTTTACGGTTGAGATCGATTTCCCCTATAATCAAACAAATGAGATTTAAAGGGTGCTAAGACAAAGGCTTACACCCAACAGTGGGCCCACACTTGATCTGCACAAATCTGAGGTTGACACCTATCATCCTCCATGGCACTTTGATTTCCACCTAGCATAACAAATCCCCATTGGTGTCACTTACACATTCCCTAACTCTATGTTGATACGCATTCAAAGGGACTAAAACCCTGAAAAGAAACCATGCCCATCCGAGATCTAAAATTTTCACAAGGCCTATTTATCCAAAATTATAGATGTCCATATTTTTGGATCTAGATCCGGACATGAACTTTGTAGCTCTGTGAGATAAACAACCAAGATTTGTCAAACTCCAAATCCAACAACTTATATTAAATCCATTATTCATGAGGTCCCCTCAACCCGCTCCAACACCACACCGACACCTCTCTACTTTTGACTGGCCCACACCTGGACATGCTCATTAGCATGATGTCGCCTACAAGTTCCTACTCTTTCACTCACAAGATTTAAAAGGGGACAAGACCTTGCACCAGAACCCTGCCCAATCTGGAATTCAGGGATATGAGACTTCAACAGATCCAGTTTAATAAAATGGTCTATATTTTCGGATATTCAAATATCCAGGATGTGGTGCATCTAAGTATTCAGATATCTAGAACCTCCCGCCTATGCATATGTTTAAACAAACGAAACTGTCGGATAGGTTTTTCCCCCTTAGTTCCAACCGGAGATATGAACCACCTCACACAAAAGGTCATAAGTAATCCCTTCTTTCTCAAATTTACTTAGTCGTAGCACCAACGTCATATGCATTCACAATTTTTAAGCCTGAAACATTTAGGTGTCTGAGATAAGATTAATTTCTATGGAAATAATATTGGATCTCATGCATAATTCAATCCTACTAGCCTATTGACCTTACATTTCAAGGAATCATCAAGGATCCTACCACATTCAAGAAAGGCATATCCCAACTATGGTATGAAGAAGAAATTGGGACTTAAAGGAATTTATCACTTCCTAAGAGTAGAAAACACCTAGTAAAACAACTCCATTAGTCAACATATTGCGCTCTCACATGCAATCCATGCAATATAATGAATTCATAACACACTTATTTCATTTGGACATTTGAACATGCAAATATGAGTAAGACTTATCTGTTTAGTAAGTGTTTTCCAAACTAACTAAGCATTCACATGCACATGAAAAATAAATTTCCACAGATTACACAAACATAATAATTCTTACAATTTTAACAATCATATACACTTATATGTTCAAACAAATTTATAGTCAGGAAACTGACTGAGGGTGAACTCCTTTCCACCCAACCATAGGCTCAGATGCACTAGACCTCTACAATCTAGCAAACACGATGACAAGCCATGATACCACTAGGGAATCCTCTCATAATCTCAGAGAAACTTGGAAAGGTGAAGGCCACTCTCCTTCACACAACCACTAGTTGAAAACAATTATACCCATCATACCGAAGTTCTCCACGAGGCTTATCAAATTCCCTCCCAACATTACACTCGTGACCCTCCCATCATAGGTCAGGTTTTGGGTTTCTCAGACCAGTCTTATAAACAAAATTTCTCTTAAACTCATGTCTATATTCTCCACACATGGGTTCTCCCACCACTCTCTACATTCCTTATCATCACTGTCTCTTCCATTTTCCTTACCAAGATCATCGTATTCAACACACACCTATGTGTTTCTACCTTCCTTCCTCCCAAAAGGTTCTCAATATTTTCTCTTCCTTTCTTTTGTTAGAAGGAACTCTTGGGCTCAAAGTTAGTACATGTTGTACCTGGCCTGATAAATTTAAGCTATCTAGCCTTATCTTTCCATATCTCTTTATTGCAGGTGGTTGGTTGTTCAACTAGCAACCCCCTTTTCATTAATTGATTTTTTCTTTGGATTCAGAAAAAGGGAAAAGGGTGATTATTCCCAAAATAGTTCAATAAGGTGGTTTGGGATCATTTAGCATTATTGAATCCTCTCTATTCCCCCTCACTAATCCCTCTAGTGGTATCATGGCTAGTACTAATGATTCACCCACCAGTCAATTGTTTGTATTTCTTTTATTACACATTATACATTTCAAAGTTCACAATCCATAGCATGACAATATTATCTCCATTCTAAGATAAACCATTGTTAATCAAAATTAACTACAAATTAATCATGGGATTAAAAATGAGGTGTTGCATTCCCCTCACCCTCCCCCTTAATAGGAACATCGTCCTTGGTGTTCTTCTACACCTCAAAACTCCTTTCCATGTCTTTATCCTTCAACTTGTTCAACATGTATCCTTTTTTTAAAATTTGGTTCATGTAAAGACCTTTGACATTTCAGGAACATGCCTACAACAATATTCCAAAAAACATGCATTATTATACCAATTCAATGCATGGAATTTACTATTGTTCATAATATGGGAAAAACCATATTTGTCAGCACATTACTTATTTGTGCATTCATGGGTTTTCATCCATATGGATGCCATGGTTAGAGTTCAACTCAATGTTCTTCTTTGGCATACTCAAAATGTTCATGATCCCATCTATCATATCATCCCATTCAAGTCTCCTATTCCTTCCAGTCACTCGCCTTCCTGGATCAGGCATCCCCTTCTTTGCTACACATTCCCTCAAGAAATCCATCTTTCTTGCTAAGGATTTCTTACACAGCAAGAGTATAGAGACTTGCAGAGTCTTACAGTCAAGGCATCCCTCTAGATTTATCTAATGCAACACATCAATATCATGGGTGTTCATGGCATGTCACAAGGTTCTCTAGTTATAGCAATGGTATATTTCCTTGTTTTCCATTTTAGAAACCATCATTTTTCCCTCTAGGGAAGATATGACATCCCACCTATATCACATACATGCAACAATTGTGAGATATCATCACAACAATTTCTTTCAAAATTTATTTTCAAATATTCTCCCCGCATATTTCAAATTTCACTTATCTATTTCAGATAGTTTCCACATAGGAACTCAAAACCCACAGTTATGAGATTTTCTTCTCATAATACTTTGGATTTTCTCCCACGGTAGGCATCGACCTTCTTATGGACTTATGCTACTACCATATCCAACAACATTTCTCCTTGCAATTTTTCCAATATTTTTACAACCAAACAAATTGTTAGTATTCTATGCACATTATTGACTCACAAAGTGATCTTAGATTGGGCATACTAACAATTAAATCATCATATGAAACAAAAGGAAATAGTATTCCTTGCATATGTCTCATTTCAACATACTAATCTCTCCATAATGCAATCAAACTTCATATGCTATTAACCCAATTCTCCAATTCCCATGGCCACATTTACACAATGCATATTTGCATTTCCTTCGAAATGCCACATGTCCATGTTAGGCATTCCACTATGGTGAGTTTGAAAACTCAAACAATCATCTTTCCTCATGGAAAACCTTTATTGGTGTTTAACTCCACAACAAGAGTATGCATCCTATATTAAGTTGATCACGACCTCAAACTCAACATAACAAACTCATAATTTCACATAAATGCAACTACACATTCATCATTTACTAGTAGCCAAGGCACTGATACTTATGTTACTTCACTTACTTTCATCACTATAACCACAATTCTCTTGGAATACAGGAAGGTTCTTTTGTTAATAAAGGAAATCATATGCATGCCCATACTTGGAAACATGCACTCCCTCAACGCATTTAACATATGTGCCACTTATGAGCACAATTATTTATTCATTTATGATCACCCTATTCAAACATGTCATAACTATTCATGCATTCATTGCAAAAATTCCAATCTATTTTTTTGTCTACCAGAGGGTCCTTCCTCTGTAATACCCTTCCTGGGTATTAATGGCACACATGCAGTAAATTCACAATCATATACATATCATCAAAATATAAACCATTCCTAAAGGAATTCTTACCCAATTCCTTCCAAGTCACATGCTATAAAGGCATGATAAATTTTATAACTATTTGGCTGCCAACAAGCTTTTCGATACTACCTTATCAGTTGGTGTTTTATGGGAACTCATGTGATCCCTTCATAAAACTTTCAACAAATAGCCTCTTGTCCTTATCCTTTGTATGAGGTTGTCCACCCTTGGCAGTTCCATTATCAACAATTCCAATTCTTCCTACACACAACAATCTTAATCACAATTTATATCAGTTGCCATGCCAAATCACAATGCATGTACCATACCATTTTTAAATTAGTAAACATTGTCAGATATCTCCCATTATATCTATATGCACTCTATCACACTATCCTAAATATCCATTAGCACAACATAAAATCATTTCATCTATTTTTCTTTCACATAGTGATGAACATTCTTGTGTGTGGGATATTTACACATATCAGTTTTCCTCATTCGACCACTATAAATAAGAATCAAGAGATCAATTAAGGGATTTCCCCCTCTAATTCCTTCACATAGTATGGAACTTTTATCTTAGCTGAATTATTTCCAAGACCTCTTTGCCATTGTATAACATGGATTTCACCAAAATAATCATTTAAACATCTACATTGATTTAATTTTTCTTTCCCCAATTGTACTTGTTTCCTTTGAAACATATAACTTTGCTAAACAACTAGAGTTTTAGAGCAAGAAAATTCTCCCCTCTTCTCCCTATTTACATCTACATATTGATTTTCTTCCTAAACTTGGCTACTCTATTTACATGAGTAGTTATAGTCAAGTTCAACTTGATATGTTCTCACTTAGAGAACCTATCTCCCTAGATGTAACAACATACTACACCATCAACATTAATTCATTAAATTAATAAAAATAAGGTGCATTCTACACACTCATTGTAGGGAAATCAAATTAATTGACAATTTGTTTGATATATGCATGCCCTCGAAATGTAATCCAGGATTGTTATACACATAGGTTATTATAGCCCACTACCTAAATTTCAGTAGTCCTTAGTTCTATGTCTATGTTCTCCTAGCATTGTCTTTACATAGTTCCTCCTCATGGAACTATCTCAACATGCAAACTTCTTGTTGCAATATTTAGTGACACCTAAAATGATCTCATTTCTAGGAGTTGGTAATCAACTATTTCATTTCAATTGGTCCTCCATAATTTTGTAAAAAAGAAGAAGAACCCAAGCATACTTCTAGATATTGTTTCAACCATGCACTCATTCACATGCATCATCATTGTACATGTATGCTTATAGTTGGCACACTTTTATGATTTACACAGGAAAAAGTCTTATCTTAAATCAATTTACCTCATGATTGTTCACAACCATTCACATGAAAAATTTACAGGCATAATCATAAGCATGCATCCTTATTTCATAAGAATAGAGCATTCTTTCTCACTTTCCCTTTGAGCACTTCACACTAGCTCTTATGATCAACATAGAATAAGAATCCTCACATCTAGCATTCATATGGGACAAAACAAACCTCTAATATTAGGTAGCCCAGCAACATCAATGATGCTCAAAAAATGCCTTTCAAGCATAAACACTCACAAATACTAGCAGGCAGGTGCATTGCTGGTATAATTTCTCTATCTTCATACACTTTTTATTTTAATTCAATTCCATATTTCTCGATGGAAGCGCACTGTCACTCACATGAAAAATCAATAGGAAAAATATTGCATACATTTCCCTCTTTTCCTGCGGCAACAAATCAACAAGAGATCATTCCTGGCCCACTTTCTATAAATCCTTCCATAATTAAGGATCACTATGAAGTCATGGCATTGCCTAGCGCATAGTAAGATATCAATTCCTCTCTCTTCATGCCTCAAATTATTCTTGGTGAGAAAACCCTTTACCGAGGGAATCCTCACCTAAATCCCCTTTCATTAATACTTGAACATACCAAGCCATACTCGTATGGCTATTATCCCTATTTGGATGCTATTTGATCCCTCTCTGAATGTTATCTAGTCCTTTTCCTTATCATCATAAGGCTATAAGAAACAACATCATCAACATTTTCATTCATGTTGTTAACTTTTCATGATGTTATTATATCATCAATAACCAAAATGATCCATCGCAATTTTATATTTCACAGCCAACAATAGAATATTCTAAGTCTATATGTATGTTAAATGTATATTAAATCATTACCATGTGTATTACAACATATCAATATGCACCTAGCATTTTACCCCTGCCTATAGTGCATAGGTGATCTGGATTTAGGAGCGGAATGAACTAATTAATAGACTGGATACAAAAAGAACATAGATATGAATAACAACACATATATCCAGTGAACAATATCTTCTATTAAATAAATGAAATGGGTTGAAACTGTAAAACTGCAGAACTGAAACACTTGTTCGAATGGTGGTAGCTATCTCAGAGAAGAGATGTGGCTGCTATGTGCATCTGTCTGAGAAGAATGCTTACAATGAGGCTCCAGAGGCCTTTTTAACTTTACTCATGAATGCCAAAACCCTAAACATCCAAGAACCTAACCCTAGGAGATGAAACGCCAAAAGTTATGTGGGCCCCTATGGGTATGTTTGTACCTCAACTTCCTGGGGTTGTAACTTTTGCATATGACCTCTGTTTTAGGTGTGTGATAGCCTGTTGGAAAGGTATTTTAGAGAGCTACACATTACATTGTCAAACTTTGAATCTGTTTGCAGTTTCACTGTGGCAAGCCAAAAAAAATTGTTTAGGGCCCCAAAATGGCCCTGAAAGTACAACAAGATGTGTTGACAAGAAAACATACAAAATAATCCAATTGTATTAGGTAGGAGGCCACCAGTATCCAAATGGAAGATGTGTAGGGCTTCATATAGCCCCGGAAGTGTAGAAACCACAATTACAAAGAAGTACAAAAGTACTTGTTGAACTAAAAACTATCAAGAGGAGCCAGTTGGAATAGGTGGGTGGCCCCCAATATCCACCTTGATCATTCCTGCCCCCTTAGGAAGAAATGGTCTCCATTGCATTGAGTTCCCCCATCAAGTGAGGAAAATTCTACTGAATTTGGCCCCAGGTGAGCCACTTTCTTTGGTGGAGGAGTTTCCCTACCTTGACAACCCGATAAATTTGGATCCTCCGTTGGCGAGTTCCCTTGACCTATGTGGCCACTATTTGATTGGTGGATGTCTGTTCCATTCAGTCAGGGTTGATATCTATTGGTTTTAGTTGTTCTGTGATCTCTGAGGTGTCCAATAATGGTGGAAAATATGGCCAAAGGAGGTCAACATTGAACACCGGGTGCAAACCAAGGAAGGGTGGAGTGTTGAGCTCAAAAGCATTGCTACCCACAACCTTGGTGATGGTGTAAGGCCCATATCAAAGTGGGAAGATCTTTCGATGGGGCCCTGTAAGACTCTCCTTCTGAAAATGTAACTAGACCTTGTCTCCAACCTGAAACTGGTGCGGTACCCTATGTTGATCATGACATTGCTTGTACTTAGCATTGTCTTTCTGCAAAATATCATGGACCTATTGTCAGATGTGTTGAATCTACACAATGAATCTGGTGGCTTTGTCGGTCCCAGACTGAACATGGGAATATTCCATCTATTTGGTTTCTAGAGGTAGCGCAACATCAATGGGACCCAAGGGTTGGAATCTCAATCCCACCTGAAATGGGCTATGGTCAGTGGAGCTATGGAGAGCCTTGTTGTAATTGTGTTGAACATAGGGGAGAATCTCATCCCATGTATGCAGATGCTTAGAGTTTCACATGCGTAGGATGTGCACAATCATCCAATTGACGACCTTTGTTTGGTCGTCTGTTTGGGAATGGAAAGCAGTGGATTTAGTGAGCTTGGTGTCCAACAATGACCAGAGAATCGACCAAAATGTGTTGAGGAACATGTTTTCCTGGTTAGAAATGATTGTATGTGGTATCCCAAAATGGACCCACACTCGTTCGAAGAAGAGCTTGGAAGTATCTGTCACTGTGATGTTCTTCTTGCAGGCTGTGAGGATGGCCATCTTCAAAAACCAATCAATGACCACAAATACAAAATCATTGCCTTGCTTGGTGGATGAGAGGCCAGACATGTAATCCATCGATATGGATTCCCAAGGATTCTTGGGGGTAGGAAGAGGGGTGTATAATCCTTGCTTTTTGATGGATGGCTTGGCAATGGCACAAATAGTGCAAGATCTGATATACTTGTTGACATCATGTCGAAGTTTTGGCCAATAAAAATGTTTCTGGAGAACGGCCATAGTTTTCTCCACGCCAAAATGTCATGCCATCCGACTGTAGTGGGCTTCCCAAATCATCTTTGCACGCTCGCTTGCAGGAAAAAAAAGATGGCATAGATTTCATAACAACCCATATTGAATGTGAAAATCAGTGACAATCGCACCTGTACCCAAGAGCCGATAGGTGGTGGCGAAGTCCAAATCTTGCCGAGAAAGTTGGGGCCACTCAAATGCCTCATGTCCATAGGAATGGAGTAGAGTGGTGAGTGCAGCAATGGGAGGTCGACTAAGGCAGTGAGTGACACAATTTTTTCTCCATGTATTATACTTGATGTTGAGATGGAACTGTTGCAGGTAGGTGGACCACTTCTGATGGTGGTCATTCTACAACTTCCTATTGGATCATGTTGTCATTGATGCCAATGGTTTGATTGATTGATGTCATTGATTGATGTCGAGTGATTGATTGATGATTGATGAACAATGTATATGTATTGTCCTTGATGAGAATGATAGATGTCAAGTGGAAACCAATCAATGAATATGGATCAATAAGTTAGCATTGATATGATGCATAGATAAAGATGGATCAATGAGTTGTCATAGATACATGATGAAGATGGATTCATTTGCATATGATGCATATCTTGTTTGATTTAAAGATGACTCATTATTTTCGTGCCATGGTTGATAAGAAGTACAAATGGATGAACTCCAAAGTGGTCCCCTTATGGTGAAATCCCTCACGGGAAGATGCTTTGTGGTTGAGTTGTGGTTGAGATAACCCATGCTTGTATGTGGATTAATGAGATGAAGATCAGTGATTTTGTTGGTGAAACTATCCTAGATGGATAGTTCTTGTCATTCCATTTCCAGTGGTATGTGGAATGTCACATAACTCCTCATGGTTTGAGAGTTATGGCCCTACGAATTTGAAGGACCCCCATATGATGGCGTGAAGCCCCATAAGGTCAATGAAGTCAAATTGCTTGAAAAGAATAAATTATTATTTAAATTATACAGTGAAGTGACAAAATCAAGAAGGATTATTTAAAT
The DNA here is from genome assembly GCA_032191745.1 of Picea mariana. Classification (NCBI taxonomy): domain Eukaryota; kingdom Viridiplantae; phylum Streptophyta; class Pinopsida; order Pinales; family Pinaceae; genus Picea; species Picea mariana. The sequence goes on along the minus strand of JASDQU010227178.1, from coordinate 1,584 downwards.
ATTAAAGTAAGGTGACAAAATCGAGGAGGAATATTTAAATGATAAAGTAATGGAGAACTTTTTATTTATGGAAAGTGGTTAACCCTAAAATGAGGAAAATAGGTTAAGTGACCTAGAAATGGGTTAAGTGACCTAGAAGTGGGTTAAGTGATCTAGAAGATGAAGAGTATAAATAAGAGGCTAGGGTCTCTTGTGAAATGTACAATTTAGAAGAACATTTTTGGGAGTATCTCTTGTGTATCATTTGTGAGGATATCTTGAGCATGATTGAAGATCTATTCTAAGAAAGAGAGCGTGAGGAGGATCTCATGGATGTTAGAATATAGAAGATTGTGCTCATTTTACCATTGACGATACCCTCGTCACCCAACCATAGGCCGAAGCCACCCTCTAAGCACCTTGAACTTGACAGAGAAGAGAATCTTGGTAGCAATCCAATAGCCAATAGAGGCTAATGCACCAAGAAAGAATAGAAACCAAGCTGATCAAATATTCCCTCCCAGAAGCTGGCACACACTTTCCTAGAGACTTGCACACAAAACTACCACTGCAAGTGTGCAAATCTATCTCTCTCTGCAACTGCTGAGATGTGAATAATGAGAATTGGTGCCCTATATTTATAGTAGTCTAGGCAGGCTTACTGGGGCCAACTTCTTCTCCTGGGTACTAATAAATTCATATTAAATATATTTCTACAGTCAACAACTTGTGTAGGGTTTCCTTCACTTCTCTGCTTCCTTTCGGAGTATTCTAATCTCGTCATAGGTCACAATAGAGGTTCATACCTACCGAAGCTACCATAATATTAACACTCCCTCCTAGATAGGGAGGTATGGTCTTGAGCACAACAGACCATTCAACTGGTAGCAACATGAGCACCGTCATTATTATCCAACTGGATAATCTCCTATGACAATTGGTACAAATTTAATTTATAGAACACAATTGTGTCTATCCATGGTAGTACATAACTACTCAAACCATGACACATAGTCACAACCGGTGAAACATATCCACCACAGTAGTATATCTCTACTATCTGTAGACAGGCAGTCTCCATAACAATCATCTGATGACATCTTGCACAGAAAATATTGTTAAAAATAAACTGAATCATCTAGGCCAATCTTTCACTCACATCTGTGAGATTTGAAAGAATATCTGCCCTCGGTATAGAATATCAGCAATGGGCTATCTGCCCTATTCTTCTCAAACAAGGAAGAGTGATTGTTTCTAATTTTTGAGCCTGGACCATTCCTCACCCTGGGCCATTATTCCTACACTAATTAAAGTGAACCCTAGAAAGAATGTATAAGCCCTAAAGAATGTCTGAGTCTAAACCATTCACCACCCTGGGCCATTCCTCCTACACTAATCAAAGTGCACCCTGGAGAGAATGTATAAACCCTAAGGAATGTTTGTCCCTGATTGCTGAGCCTGGACCATTCCTCACCATGGGATAGCTCTGATGGAGGTATACCTAGCCACCGGAGAAAAGGTTTCATCATAATCTTCTCCCTCCTTATGGGAGAACCCTCTAGCCACAAATCTTGCCTTGTATTTATCCACGCTTCTATCTGTTGC